>SJJU01046056.1:0-13759 GCA_012932125.1 Conopomorpha cramerella
AAGCGGTTTCCTTAGGTTATCATTGAGTAGATAGGTATCTATAATACCTAGGTATGTAATAAAATTTCAAGGCCACCTATCATAACCTATTTCATTGATCTTAAAAATATTTTCTAATAAGATTTATAACATTACACAAACAAATCCAGTTAATAGTTTCTGTTACGTAAATAGCCGCAAAATGAAATGCCAGTTTACCTGTTGGCCCGCACTGCGGTGTTTCCAATGCACTCCACATTTCCAGTTTTCAGCAACTGAACGGACAATTTCTTTAAGGCCTGGGACATTTTTTGCACTGTTGTTTAAATAGGCTAAAATTAATTATTAGCTATAAGAATAGCTTTAATAAATACGCGACCAATATGCCGACACCACACCAAACCGGATCGACAGAGTCGACTGACGGAAGGAATGAAAGTGACTGACTGATATTTCAAAAACTTAAAAAATATCACGCATCCAGTGCTGCCCTGTGTATATTAAAAATTTCGAATAGTGTTATTAAATAAATTCGAATAGTATCATAATATTTTGTATAATGATTATGATAGCTGACCTTGATCTGCTATATTTAGTAGGTAGCCTAATAATGTAAATAAGTGTAGCCGTTTCGTATTCATAATATGTAAATAAATACTTTAAAGTGAAAACTAGTTGACATAAAGACCGTATCGATATCCCCCTCTATGGGGAGGAACCCATGTCGTGGCGGAGGGGCTAAGCACCCAGATAGGAACATCGGGGTAGCCAAGAGGAGACTGGGCCGGTCTGTTGAAGAAGACTGGCTGGCCCAAGAGGGACCGCTGCGCCCGTAACACAGCCACACTGAATGCCGTGGAGAGAGGACAGTCAGTATACGACGCGCCGCTATTTGTGACCGTCCATCCCACAACTAGCCTGTATTTCTGGGCTTATAGGAAAGAATAGGACTATGGTATCCCCTGCCTGGCGTATAAGTCGTCCTAAAAGGGGTCCTGGAATCGTAGAGGGTTAATCGGTAAGAGACCGCCACTTCCCCGTTTGCTGTCTTCATGGTGGCTGGGTGTCCATGAGAATTCCTCCACATAAAATAAGACCTATCGACTTAAACCAGTGTTTGAGTGTAATACACCTTTATAGGTATATAACATTTTATCATACGATACTATTAATTATTAATTAATTTCCGAATACCTATCCATAGTTACATAAAAATACTAATGTAATAATAATAATAAGCTAAATAGTAAAATGCCCATTCGCTGTAATGTGTCCTGTTTAAATTAAAATTACACGCTGCTGTTCTTAAGCAGGCACCCACAGAAATATTATGAAAAATCACTATTAAGTTTAAAGATTGCAATAAAGACGGTAAAATTTCGGAAACTGGCAACAAATTTGAAAAATGAAGATTGACGTCAATTTTGATCTGGGGTTTTGATTATGATAAACAAGGTCACTAAAGGTCAACCAATTTATGGAGTCATTAAAATTTACAGACACCTATTTTATTTTTAGTTTATAGAAAATCCCTACACCTAAAATGAAAATAGTTTGACACCAGACCTGAAAAATGTATTTTATAAATCTTATAATCTATTTTGTAAGCCGTAATATAGTTATTCCAAAGGCATAAAGTATACGTCAGAATAAAAAAAAGTACTGTCAAATTTATTATGACGTTTTGTTTTTCTGGGCGAAGGCGAAATTGCACTGTTGGTAATTCTTTTCTGAAAAAGTCTAGTTGGTTTTATCATTATTAGTTAACATTTTTGTTCGAAATGGCTGCGGAAATTAAGCCTGCCCCGAGAACACCCAACGATAGATTTTCAACAACGAAAAAACCTGCTTTGTTGAATAAATTAGAAGGATGTACGGATGAGGTGAATGCCGCTGTGGTAATTCCAGGCGAAGACGGTGTCATCAGCGTTTGTGATGATAAGTAAGTATTCGATTTTATATTCTTCTTATCTTTTACTAACCTAACTTGATTTATTGGAAGAGAGAACTGACGAATCTTAGATGTTTGTAACTCCAATAAGAAATCTTAGCACCACTTTGTTATTGTTATGAATTATGGTTCTAATTGTATTTTCGTTGTTTATAGAACAATTCGCGTATGGCTAAAGAGGGATTCAGGGCAATATTGGCCCAGCATCTGCCAGTACATGCCATCTGGATGCACATCTATGTTCTACACTCCAGAAACCAGACAGCTGTTTATTGGACAAGAGAATGGAACTGTTTCTGGTTTCATACTCACTCCAGATTGTAATAGAATCAATCCGGTAAGTGAAAAAAAAATATTCTCCCCAGGCAATACTTAAATGTATCTGGGCACTAGCTAAACAGAAATATGTATTCTCTGATAGTTGTTTTTTCATGGCATCCCTTTGGTGCACAATGCCTCTACAAAATCACCTAGAGAAACAACTTCAAGGCCTTTCTTATGAGCTTCTGTTGTTTCTTTGTCCACCCTAGTGAGGGTAGCAGAACTTGTCATGTCATCTCTATGAAGCAAGTATAATTTTATGTGTGAATCCAATGCACCCTTTAAAAAAAGGAAATTGTAATTTAGTATTTTATTACAAATAAATAAACTAGCTGTCCTGGCAAAGATTTTGTCCATAGGAAGACTTGTACTCATGTATTGGAAGAAATACTGCCTTTCAAACCTTCTATGGACTTTCACAAAAAATTCTAGACTAAAATTAGCTAAATTGGTCCAAAACATAATTTTGGTATATACAGATAATCTATAATATAATATGTACAACATACACATATTTTTGCATAATGTTTTCTGAAAAGAAAGAACAGATAAAAATTATTTTATCTGTTCTTCTGGTTGTTTAGTAATAAAAGTGCAATGTTAGCGTATAGAAAAAATAAATACACTACACACCTTTTAATCGCAATACCCCACATACCCGTAAAATTTTGTCTATATTTTTTTCAGACCAGGGAATTCCTAGCGCACACAGCTAGGGTGACTGCTGTTACTTTTTCACTCAGCTGCGAATGGGTGCTGTCAGTCAGCAGAGACAAATTCTTTGTGTACCACTGCAGTGAGACAGGCAGACGAATTGGTGGATATTCATTCGAAGCTTGGTGCACAGCATTACAGTATCCTTTCATTAGTTAAAATAATAACCGCTTTGAATAACTAATTGACATCCAGAAAATTAATTTTGTTTCCACAATTTTGAATTCTGCTCTGATAATCATAAACTAATACTAGCCGTATAACCGATGACCATAATATTAGCCGTAGAACCGATGACCGTTGGGGAAAACGAGTTCTCGAGTGGAGACTGCGTCTTGGCAAACGGAGTGTAGGACGCCCTCAGGCAAGGTGGACTGATGATATACACAAGATGGCTGGCAGAGGCTAGATGCGAGAAGCTGAAAACAGATCACAGTGGCGTGCAATTGGAGAGGCCTATGTCCAGCAGTGGACAAGTATGGGCTGATGATGATGATGAATCATAAACTTGGAAAACGCTTATTTAATGTGTCTGATTGAAAACATTGGCGGTGAATAGGTTAAAAATGTTGCTGCTAAAAATCTGCTATTAGATGCATGTTGAACTTGTGATAGAATGCCAAATACACAACATATAGTGTAAGAGCATCTGTGCATTAATAGTTTGGCTTGTGCATTCAACACCTGCTGTAGCGGTGTACAAATGTTTTGTTGCATATATATTTCCTCAACAAATTGTATCAGATTTGACTCTCAGTCCAAATATGCGTTTGTGGGAGACTACAGCGGTCAGATCACTATGCTGAAGCTGGACAACAATGGTGCGTCACTGGTCACAACACTCAAAGGACATTCTGGGTATGATATATTTATTTATCTCAAGGAAAAGTATGCATTTAAAGACGCCAGTGGACTGAAATGGCCGAGATGTATGTATAAAAAAATAATAATAATAAATACACTTCATGCCTTTTAATCCCTAATCGGGGTAGGCAGAGGCACTTGCTAAAGAAAATGCCCACGGTTCACTAAGCGTATTTAACCCAACGTGACAGGGGGTGAGTCCATCGCCGTTATAGGGTTCACACACCTTGTTGTGTGCGGGTTTCATCACGATGTTGTCCTTCACCGTACTAGCATTGCGTTACGTACATAGGCTCTGAAAAAGAGTCCCCATTGGTACACGTCCAGTAGCCGGACTCGAACCTGCGACCTCCCGGTTACAAGTCAAGTATCCAACCAACTGGACCACAGACGCATGTATGTAAAAGTTCTACCCAGAGCTAATATTCTCACAGATATTTCAGCTATGGTAGCAATTGAAGGAAAGCACGGAAAATGTGATTTCAGTTTAATATTTTATGATTTGGACATTGGACAAATTCTTTTTCAGGATTTTAAATCTATAACATATCTATCTCAGAATATTTAACTCACTAACTGCCTACGGAATTTTGCTTGCTTGCATCGCAAAGAACACATAAAACTCGTTAACAACTGAAGCTCAGACTCTGTAACATTATAGTCAATGCCCCACAAATAGTAGAGTTGTCGAACAGTGATTGATAAAGATTATTTGTATGTTATCAATATATCAATAAAATAAGTAGGTATACACGACGAGCGAGAGAATGGTCCGCACGTCGAGAAGTAGCCTACCCGCTTGTGTGGTGCAGGGATGAGTAACTGACCACTTTTTACTATAAGCATTTAACCTGACGTTAAAGGCAGACATCATAAATTGTGTATTCAGATACCTTTTGTTATGCTCGTGTCATTCACCGTACGTGAATAACATCAAGCCATTTTTCTCATACTGCTCGGCACCTATAGACATAGATATTAATTTATTTTTGCTTAAAAGACACATAAACAACAAATTCAGTAGGTACAATAGATAACCACAATGCAGCTTTCCTGTCCATCGTTCCTGTCTAAGCTGTCCCAAGATGGACGGTGGTGCCGCATGGTTTGGTTACCGTGAAAGAGGAAGCTGCAGGGGTGGACACCTCATCGTTCCCCGCGAGGAGGAACCGGGGCTTGTGTCCTCTAGGTGCCTAATACCAGCTCAGCAACAGCAACAGCTGGTTTTTAGTCTGTATGAGTCTGACACCAAATCTATCGCCGTCCACGTAGCGGCGAGGTGTCCATGAGGATGGTCTCTCTCGTCCATGACAAAATTCTTAAGTAACTGGATCTCATAAGCATACACTTTTCTTATTAGGTATTTGAAACTTGCCATTCCTCCCGTTTTCATCTATCAACCATGATTGCATTCAACAGTTCCGTCCGCGTGCTGAACTGGGCACCGATCAAGCAGTTGCTGTTCAGCGGCTCCTTCGACCAGTCCATCATAGCGTGGGACATCGGCGGACAGAAAGGCACCGCGTACGAGCTTCAAGGTCACAGGTAATAATGACCAGAAAGAAACCTTTGAAAGTAAAGTAAGTCTAGGAAGGTGGAAAACCTTCGTGGACACGTTATGACTCAAACCGCAACCTGGTCACTACAAAACTTTGTTTATCTTTAGTCATCAAATACTTGTGCTATATCTTTCTGACGTCATCGAAGTGAAAGAAACAATGATAAATAAACCACATTTTGAAGTAAGCTCACAATACTCTGAGTTCGAAATGGAGCTCAGAATTCGTGTGGAATTCTTTATTTGTGTTTTATTTCTTATGTAAAAAGTTTATTTTCTGACCAAGAATTTGGTTGTGGTTTCGTTGATGAAGTTGGTATGTTGATTAAAGTACCTCGGGTTGTATTTTCTCCTTCGTTGGGGTTTTTTAAATGATGAGTCTATAAACCACTATACTAACAAAACTCTACAATTTAGTGGTGTTCAAGTAATGTAATGAAAAAGTTGTAGCCAAGGTCAAACTTGTTTGTCTTGTATGTTTCAATTCGGTCGTATGTGTGTTTTTTAAAGTTTTTTTTTGCGGATAACTTAGTCGTTTATGAACCGATTTTGATGTTTTTTTTTGACGTGACAACGTTTCATAACTCGATACTACGGGCTGCATGCACGAAAAAGATGACGTCATTGTCCTGTTCCAATTCCACATATATGCAATGTTTGACGTTGTCACCTCAAAGTACCGTCCGTAAAACAACTTTACAGATTTTTGTTAGAAGATATTCCATAGGTGGTCTCATGATGAGCAAACCAGTGTTTTATGTTGGCAAGCCAGATGAATCGAGGGGAACTTAAAAAATCATATGGGTGACTGACTAGTACTGGTTGAAATGGGTCTTTAAAGTTGTCAATATTTATTTTTAAAAATAAATAAATAAATACACTTCACGCCTTTAAATCCCAAAGCGGGGTAGGCAGAGGCACTTGCTTTATAAGCAAATGCCCACGGTTCACCAAGCGTATTTAACCCAACGTGACAGGGGGTGAGCCCATCGCCGTTATAGGGTTCACACACCTTGTGGTGTGCGGGTTTTCATCACGATGTTGTCCTTCACCGTACAAGCGTTGCGTTGCGTACATAGGCTCTGAAAAAGAGTCCCAGTGGTACACGTCCAGTAGCCGGACTAGAACCCGCGACCTCCCGCTTACAAGTCAAGTATCCGACCAACTGGACCACAGACGCTCTTGGACTACAGACGCTCTCAGATTTATTTTTCTTCCAGTAACAAAGTGACGGGTCTTTGGTACGTGAACAGCTGCGATCGTTTGGTGTCCGCCGGCGAAGATTGCGCGCTCGGCGTCTGGGAGATGGGCGTCAAGAGGCGCGAGACACCGGCGTGGAAGGAGTCCGACCTCTGCCAGCTGTGCAGGGCACCGTTCATATGGAACGTGAGGGCTATGATGGAGAAGAAGACTTTGGGTTAGTATTGTCACTGTACTTAACCCTTAATCAAATAAAAGCTATATTCAAACTTTTGACCGCCAGATAGTAAATATGGTTTTACGATTTCGAATTCTGGTTCGAGTACCGTAGATTCAAAATAACTGTCTCACGCGTCTTACTGTCACGCGGTTAAAACGTTAAGCAAAAAACATATGTAACGTCATCTCGGTTTACCTTGTCTACACACGAGACCACTCTCGTCTGTCTCCTACAGCGGCAGGCAGGCAAAGGTAGTACAGGACCTAACCCTACGTCCTCAGTGAACGAGTACAATCCGATGCGATCGGATACGATTTCTAAACGAACGCATGCGATCAATTTCAAACCTTTGCGATAAATAGAAGTATCCTATGTCATTCCAACTGTCAGTCCTACGAATAGATGCCTTGCGAAAAGTCAATCCAGCTTGCGATTTCCGGACGAATTTTCGTACTTCGCATGTAAATATGGCTGCTGCTGCGATGGATGTGGAATTATTAATAAACACAGTCAAAGAAAGGAGATTATTATGGGATAAACGTAATAAATCCTACTCAAATCGTTTATTAACCCTTAACTGCATGATTTTTTTTTGTCCGAATAATATCCTATCCTTCTTAAATTATGTGGCCTGCATCATGGGAAAAAAAAATAAGTGGTCTAAAGCCAAAACTGCGTTCATACTTATTAGTTGTATCTTTGACAATAATTTAAGCTAAGGTTTAACGCACCGGGGATGGGAGGAATTGGCGAAAATTTTAAACATTTCAAGTATGTATAATGATTTGACATGTTTACGCGTCGGACGCAGATAACTATTGCACGCAGGACACTCAATCCGATTCGTATCGGATCGCATTAAAAACCCATCGCATCGCATCCGCAACGTATCGTATGAAATCGTTCACTGAGGACGTATCGTATTAGACTTTGACTTTGACGCATCCTTTGGTCCTCCGCCGGGGACTAAAGGAGAACGCCCAATGACCCTCCCGTATTCACGGGAGGCGAAGACACCACGGGCAGGCGCCAAATGGCGCACACCCCGTTTCCCCACCCCGAAAGGGTGTGAGAAGACTTCGAGTAGCGTATTAGTCCAATAATAATCGTTTCCCCTCCCTCAGGGCAGCGTCAGCACCACTGCCGCTGGTGCGGCGCGGCGGCGTGCGCGGCGTGCTCCCCGCACCGGCTGCCGCTGCCCGCCATGGGCTTCGAGTTCCCGCAGCGCGTCTGCGCCGCCTGCTACGACACGCTGCGACACGAGCCGTCAGTATTGCCGTCTCACTTGCACGCCGTACTACCGTCTCTCTGTCCCTTTTCAGCCCACATGTACATACATACATATACATACATACACTTCACGCCTGTCTCCCAGAGGGGTAGGCAGAGACTACAGATCTCCATTTGTCACGATCCTGACATAACCCTTTCGCTTCATCTACATTCATACATCTTTTCATACATGACCTCCGTTTTCGAGTACTTTTCACGCCACCTTCGGTCAGGACATCACCAATCTGGTCTTTATATGTCCTTCTTGGGCGACCTCTACTCACCCGGCCCATTACATCACCCATATAAATCTCTTTCGTCAATCGACTTTCATCCATTCTCTCCATATGCCCAAACCACCGAAGCATGCCCTTTTCAATCTTGGTCACTACGTCTTGTGTGGAATTTAAATGTACTGTCTGTAAAACTAGCGGCGCTCCGGCTTCGTACTAGTGCAATCGTTCTGATACTCATTGTTTTCCTACTATATTATGCATGTAGTATATTTATTAACCTTCCTCTGAAACAATTTATCTATTTAATAAAAAAAACGCATCGAATCCATTTCGTGATTTTGAAGATGACAGTTTGTATCCGTAATACGTAAAGGACAGTAACATTATTTTCTCTTACTTTTTTTTTCGTTCTATTCTAATCGACCAACTGTGGTCCAGTTGGTCGGATACTTGACTTGTAGTCAAAGGAGTCTTGGGAGGTCGCGGGTTTGAGTCCGGCTTCTGGACGTGTACCAATAGGATTCTTTTTCAGAGCCTATGTTCGTAACGCAACGCTTGAAGGACAACATCATGATGAAACCCGCACACCACAAGGTGTGTGAACCCTATAACGGCGATGGGCTCACTTCCCGTCACGTTGGGTTAATACGCTTGGTAAACCGTGGGCATTTGCTTTAGCAAGTGCATGTATGTATGACTCATTACCCGTTTCTTCATAATGTTAGATTTTTTTCAGGAATTCCCTGATTACATATTTTTAAATCCATCCCTGTCTCACATGTCTCACTTAACTAAATATATTGTTAATTCACTCCCTCTACGTAATCGTACTAAAAATGTAGGAGAGAAATTATAGAGCGAACATTTTCGGTCACCTTGATTCCAATCGAAGTCGTTCATTGTGTTTACCAATGTGTGTGTGTGTGTCTGTGATTAGCTCGCTTCTCACGTTCACCCTCCAAGGTGAGATGTGCGTTGTTATCAATGATAGCTTCCCAACTTTACGAGCGTATCAGATGTGACTCACAATATCAGTAGATAAATTACAAATTTAAAAAAAAACCCCGACGAGATATTTGTAGAGTCGATTTTTTTTTCCCACTTTCAACCCTCATAACTTAACAAATTTTCATTTAATTAACAGATTCTAAATATACGTGTCGTGCTCTTTCATTTGATACCCCACTTGGACATATTTACTCAAGTTAAATTTATCATCCCCACTTTCAACCCCCATAACTTTTGAGTGAGTGAACAGATATCGATCAAACATAGCAAAGAACACGTTCGATCAAATCAGCTTTCAAACAAAGAAAACCGCATTAAAATCGGTTAATTCGTTTAGGAGCTACGATGCCACAGACAGGCACACACGTCAAACTTATAACACCCCGTCTTTTTACGTCGGGGCTTAAAAATACACCTTAATCTCCCGTTATAAGGTTTAAAAGTATAAAAATGACTTTGCTTGATGCAAAACCTTCAAGATGCACCTATGTTTATCAGTTACTGTTATTCCTTCCAGCCGCGAGTCCCTAGCGTCATTCCACGACATGAAGCATGCGGTGTCGTCTCTGTTTGTGGACGAAGCCACCGGCCGCATGGTCACCGCCGGCAAGGACCGCGTCATCAAGGTGTGGGACATTGGTGTCCTACTCGCGCCAACGCCTAAGGCCACCACCAGCGACCAGTAGCCATTTTACTAACCTCCCTCCTCCCCTGAAGTAAGACTTCGCGGTTTTTGGTGAGTACTGACAGATAGTGTATTGAATGATTGATTCAATGATTGATGTAACATTAATTGTAGAGTATGTAGAATAGATTGGTATATCTTTTCCATGGTTATTTGATTAGAAATGTTACTGAAATGCTTATAATATGTTTCTTGTTAACTTTTATAAAGGAGAATCGAACTCCAACCTAATGTAGAAAATTGCAGGTTTTATGGAGTTGTTAATACGTCAAACGTTCCCAAAGAGCGTGATTGCATAAAAAGTGAATACAATTATATATTTACCAATCACAAATTAATCTTGTCTGAGATATTTACCAAAAATCGCGGAGTCTTACAAAGTTTAGAGTTAGAAGATGATTTTCGAAGTCAGTCGGTGGAAATAGTAATACATATAAAAGATATATTTTTATTAATCACTAGGTATGTTTAGATCGAATATATACATCGGTATGTACTGTTTTACACTAAATTGATGGTAATAAGTTTTGGACCGGCTCTGAACGACGACCGGGTATTCTTTTTAAGTTTCAAACATACGACTTGTAGGAGTCAATCTCCTAAAGCACTCCTTCGATTTAAAACTTAAAAAAAAAAAAAATTATTTTAAACTTTAAAAGTAAACGAAACAGCGTTTTCCCCATGGCACTACTCGATGGCACATCTAGCTTTTTTATCACTAGTAACAAGCGTTTAACCACCCTACTGCCTGATATTAAGCACATCGCTGGTCTACGATGGAGCACACTTGTACATTAGGTACCTATTCATCCCAGAGACTTGAAAACCTTCAGACTGTACCGCGCAGGACACACAGACTCCGGCAAGTCATTCCATATCCTGGCGGTTCACACTATGAAAGTAGACGCAAACTGTCTAGCTATAATGTAGATTATTTCTAATTATAGTTTCCAATCAGAAAAGTGGGTTAGGTTAGGGTGTCTTTTTGTTAATTGTATAATAAGCTGGCTTGGCTGGTTAAAATCGAAACCTAGTAAATCAGTTTTACAAGAAATTTGTTGTTGTTATTTTTTTGTTAAAAAAACCAGTTGTGCCATGGAGTTGTTTCAGGGAGAATTACTGAACGAACCATGCTTTAATTTCGTTGGGATAAATCGGTCATAGTGTATCCGAGCCATTTCTTTAGTCCCATGTCGTAGCTGGCTACGGCACGGGAAAGAATGCACCTATTTCGTAGCTAGTTAGTACGTAGTCAGCTTTAAAATGGATCTATTTTTTCCCGTGTCGTACCCAGTCGCCAAATCCAGCAACGAACCTTCAGGGACAAAGGAAAGCCATTAAATATTTGATTTATTTTTGAACTAAAGCATATTTATTATACAATGTTACATAAAAAACGTGTGCTAAACTCCAGAAAGTAAATCAGTCCATCATAACAAACAGCTTTACCCAAGGAACATTATGTCAAAAATTTAAAAAACAATTTCTCCGTTGTGATCAGCTGATTTGACACTTTGTATGAAGGAGTAGGTTTTTTTATTATTTTTTTCTTACGGGTTCCTTGGGGAAAGTGGGTGAGTGCCATTTGTTATATATAACATGGCGTTCTTGAACAAAAACGACCTAATACGAAACATGCAGATTTTGTAATTTAAGTTTTGTATCTCTTATGTTAAGGTTCAATCCCATAAAATCACACATTTTGTTTTTTATCACTTTTGTTCTAATTGTGCGATGTGTTTGTTCGTCCTTTTCATTCTCTAGGAAAAGTAAGAGAGAGAAACTGAGAAATTGGACCCATCCGGGAAAGTTGTTTTGTATCATGGGCTGAGTTTCGTTCATAATTCTCAAGTTTCGCTAACGTTTTTCATTTGACTTTGTGTACTTACCTTCGGAAAAGACATCGCTTTGAATACAAGTTGATTGATTGTTACAATGATTATTATATTCTCCCAGTTTTGTGTTAAAATATGCAAATAAACTATGCGCGAATCGTTTAATTGCTTTCCATGTTTGTCGTTGTTTACTTTTAATCACAAGTTATTTATTACTACACTTTATATTAGTATGAAAGCGTATATTGTTTACCGCAAGATTTTCAAACATAATATTTTTCACTTTGCAGTGTTTTTTAATGCATTTCATGTTTTAATCAAATTGTGACCAATTGTGACTCAATTGTTTCTAAACGCACATATAAATTATGTCATAAATATGGTATGTTTTTTCCATAGTACATAAATTACATGTATATATACGAGGAAAATGTAACTATGTAAGATACACCAATTTTAATGATGTGTACAGTCACTTGCAAAAATATGTATACACTTAGTAACATTTCAAAACCATTATCTCTTACAATAACGACTGCTAATTTGATATTAGACCAATTTCATCATGGTAAGGAATCTATGAAATACCATATTCGCAAAACCATAACATTCCCATCAATGCTTTATAAGAAAATGGCTTTGAAATGTTTCTAAGTGCATACATGTTTTTGCACGTGACTGTACAACGACATGTAGGTGCGTACCGTTTTCAAATGTATAAATGTAATACTGAACTGTGGCTATTTGCTTAGCACGTGCCCTACCCCTTTATGGGACTTGAAGGCGTCAAGTGTGTATTTTTATTTCTGTAAATGTTCATGTAATGGGGCATTTTTAAACTCACTTTTCCTCTATTATATGACATAAAAGGTCACTACTAAATTGTCAATCAGGAGCTTACAGTTGAATACAACGTGACACTTCTTTAACACTGATTAATTTGTTGTAAGAAGTTTCGGTCAGAGAGGTCTGATCTAAATAGAAATCCGCAGCGACATCTTTTGAGAAAATAGCAAACTAAGTTTTAAAAAATACTATTCTACTCTCAATAGAAGGTTGTTGGCAGTTGTCCCAAAAAATAAATGTCAAAGACTTGCATCCTCAGCGGCATTACACTTTTCAGTAACGTGTATTAACACTACGTTCGTTGTAAGTATATCTTTTCGTAACAGTTTTGATGAAAATGTACAGATGGCGTTAGTGTAACGCCAAACAACGGTATCGAGAGACTACTTGACAATATTTTTCTTTCATTAGATATTTATTAGAGAAGAATTTGCTATTTGTAACGTTGGCCTTCTTGACCAACATCTTGCTATATAGAATTCGGCTATTAATATAGTACTTCGATGTGATTGTTTAAAAAAAAGGGCAAAATGGGAAGTTGACTAAAATAAAATGTATGTGTAATAAGTTTCGGACAATGTTAATAGGATGTGGTGATCATTTCGACCGATCAAATCAGTTCTAAAACGGATTCAAAATGGTGTACATAAAAGATCATTTGGACTTCTCGAAAACTTACTGATATGTCATAAAGTGTGCTATCTAAGAGGATTGACGTTACTGACTGCGAAGACTGATGCTACTGTCAATACTTTGTTGTCAAATTCAAGCGGCTTGCGGCGAAAGATTTTCCCTACTGGTCCGTTTTTTCGCTTTGATTTTTGCCTTGAGCTACTAAAAGAAACAATATTTCTTTTGACAGTAAACAGATATTCGCGTCTCTATACCAAAGTATTAGTAGGTACGAGCCAAAACAATAAATTGTCACATTGGTTAGCTTGTATAAACAGTCATATGTTTAGATGTATAGATAAACTTTGGATTGCCTATGGGACAGATAAATGTTTGTTATATTATATTATAATATAAGTTTTACATACAGATCGATTAATAAGAGCTGGCATCTTAAC
>SJJU01046205.1:0-10503 GCA_012932125.1 Conopomorpha cramerella
CTACTGGACGTGTACCAATGGGACTCTTTTTCAGAGGCTATGTACGCAACGCAACGCTCGTACGGTGAAGTACAACATCGTGATGAAACCCGCACACCACAAGGTTCATAGTACACCTTATAACGGCGATGGGCTCACCCCCTGTCACGTTGGGTTAAATACTCTTGGTGAAACGTGGGCATTTGCTTTAGCAAGTGCCTCTGCCTATCCCGCTTTGGGATTAAAAAGCGTGAAGATTTATTTTTTTTAATTGTAAAATAAAAAAATACACACACGCAGTACAGCTAGTCAACGATAGCCAAAATAGCTACTCCAGTTAGCCGGATTCAAAGGTATTCGTCATAAGGTTTTCCAGCCTTTAATGCCAGTGTGTTACTATGTGAATACTTTGGGAGAGAAACTTAGGTAACCACTGAAAAAATATATCTTGGAACTGTTCCGTAGTCAGAGAAAAACAAAGTACCTACAGGTATATGAGGCTTTTTAATACTCTGTAAAGTATTCTAAATTTCTAATTTGATTGCGATTAGCGTTTATTCCGCTAGTTCAAACCAGGATTAGTTTTTGTAGTTGTTTATTTAATTATACTTTGTTATCAATCAATACATACTATAAAACAAAGTGGCCCCCGCTGTCTGTCCCGCTGCTTAGATCTTTAAAACTACACAAGGGATTTTTATACGGTGTTTATTAATAGATAGAGCGATTATAGAGAAAGGTACATACATACTGCGTGTAATAGGACCCCGAGCAATGGTCTTAGAATCGTTGTTGGGCTCGTCAATATGAACAAACTTTTACTATGGCAACGATGTGGCTTTATTTTCGTCTCCATTTGACATGGCATTTTGTATGGAAAAAAATTGTTTGATTTCGCGGGGTTCTTTTACACGCAGGGAAACACTGTTGATCTAAAAATACTCAATATATAAAAGGAAAAGCTGACTGACTAACATATGAACGCACAGCCCAAACGGCTAAACTTCAGCACTTGAAATTTGGAACGAACGTAGCTTAGGTACCCTAGGGGTGCACTAAGAAAGGAATTCCAGAAATTCCCACGGTAACGGAAATTATAGGGAAAATACTTTTGTATGAAAAATCTAAAGCGATCGAGTCAGACGCTTGAAATTTGGGATGCATACATACATACACTAAACGCCTGTCTCCCAGAGGGGTAGGCAGAGACTACAGATCTCCATTTGTCACGGCCCTGACATACCCCTTTCGCTTCATCTACATTCATATATCTTTTCAGACATGACCTTCGGTTTCGAGTACTTTTCACGCCACCTTCGGCCAGGACATCGCCAATCTGGTCTGTATATGTCCTTCTGGGGCGACCTCTACTCACCCGGCCCATTACATCACCCATATAAATCTCTTTCGTCAATCGACTTTCATCCATTCTCTCTATATGCCCAAACCACCGAAGCATGCCCTTTTCAATCTTGGTCACTACGTCTTCCTTCAAACCGCAACTTTCTCTTTCTCTTTGGGATGCAGGTACTGTATATTGCGTCCTAAAAGGGGTCATCGGGGCCGTAGGTGTCGGAGTGGGGTCCCCGGCACCTGCACAAACGGTCCCGCGATGGTCGGCGGTGCCGAATGGCCCGGTTTCCGCCGTATAACAAGAGTATTGGAGTGGACAAACCACTCGAGGAGGAGCCCACAGGGGCTGGTCGCTCGTTGGGTGGGCCCTGAAGAATGTCCTCTGGGTGCCCAGGACCCACCCAGCACCAGCGGTAATTGAATGCCATCGGGGGGGTTTTAGTCAGTAGAAGTCTGACACTACCCCGTCGCCGTCCCCATAGCGGCGGGGTGTCCATGAGGATTTCCCCCTCGTTAACAAAAAAAAAAAAAAGGTACTATATATTGAAAAAACAACGTTTGCTGTCTAAGGTGCTTATCAATAAACAAAAATAAGTAGGTACCTTATCCAAATATCTCGTTAGTGAGCCTGTCTGTCTGTTGCCCAGCAATCGGCCCTCAGACAAGGGAAACAATTCAAGTGCGGATTACTGATGATAATAAAGATTGAATCATTGGAGCGTGCATAATTCCTTTACTTCCACCCTTGTTCACCATCCTATGGAATGTTTATTATAGGTATGTAAGTGTCTATGTACTGGCTTGGCTATTTATAACATCGTTTGGAACAATATCTATGTATTGTGGTACTTATTTTATATATCTCTAATACAAGTAGGTACATATGATTTCCATTTACAGTAGATATACTGCGAGGTGTTACCCGCAGTTTATCCCGTTCTCGAGGGAAAGTGTGCTCTATCGTAGGCCACATCGCTGCTTAACATCAGGCAGGATGGTGGTCAAACGCTTGTTGTTGTGCGCGATAAAAAAAAATTGGGAATAAATACATATATCCTATATGTTATTCCAACGTATACGCTATATTATTGTTAAGTATCGTCAAAATCCGTTCAGTTGGTTTTACGCGAAATACCGCGAATACCTACGTAAAAAAAAATCCATAAAAAATTTGCGGTTGTAATATTCCTGCGTTTTGGTTGGTGTTTGTAACTAAAATACTCCAAAACGGCTCTAGCAGTCTGGAATGGTTATAATCATAATCATATTGGGTAAATCTGAGAATCCGCCAAAATTTCGTAATTTTACTTCAAGGGCTGACCATTATAATTCGTTTTTTGTGTGATTGTAAAAGTGTCTGGGGATCAAGTACATTTTAGAAGATTGCAATCAAGAATCTATTATACAACAACTGAATTCATTCATAAAATTTATTAAAAATATGGTGATAAGTCATTGATACAGGCATGGGGAATTAGGTAGGAGACCAATCCAGAAGATTAGATTTGATTTAAATAAATTAGATTTTTTAGAGCTAAAAATGTTCTTGATCCCTAGCACTTTTGATGTGTGTGAATGATAGAACAAAGATTGCGTGGTCAGCTGGTAATAATAGAAAATGTATGAACTAGGAACGATAGAACTCATTCAATACTCAGCGATAGATAGAGTTACTCAATTCGACAGTACCTACATTTATTTGCTTTTATATTAAAATTTCTTCGCCGATAACTCCGTCGTTTATGAAACGATTTTTATGTTTTTTTTTTGTTGGAAAGAAGACATTTCCAAGGTAGTCCCATGATAAGGATATCAGGGTTTGATCACGGCAAACCCGATAAAACGAGGGGAACTTTAAAAAATCGGGTGTCGGTTTTTCGTCTACGCAGAGGTTCCGAAAGCCGATCGCCCCGGTTACAACCGGGCACCTAAACCACATCGAATGATCCTCCTGTGCGAGCGGGATAGGAAACAGAGGCAAACGTTTTAATATTATTATTTACTAGGTGTCCCGGCAAACATTTGTTTTGCCATAGGAAGTCGCCTTTATACCCTGTGTATTGGATGAAATACACCTTTTAAACCTTCCCTGGACTTCCGCGAATAATTCAAGACCAAAAATAGCCAAATCCGTCCAGTCGTTCTCTAGTTTTAGCCAGACTAACGAACAGCAATTAATTTTTATATATAAGATTATGTAGGTATTTGGCCTGTCATCGATATCTTTACTTTGAAATAGCCCGTAAGTCATCGGATAATTTTAAACACGTGGTCTATTTTAGAATAAAGGAAATAAAATATAGGCACATTGTAATAATTATAAAAATGAATCGCTAAATGTGTTACTAAGTGAAAAACTCGAAAACGGCTGAACCAATTCCTGGTGTTCTTTTTTGTGGTGCTGATCGATATTAGGAGGTTCGTTCTTAAGTAAAAAAAATAAGAAAATTATACAGGATGTTATATACAACAAACAATGTCTGTCAGGTTCGCTATTCACTAACAAAAAGTGACCAAGGACATACAGCCCCCCCATACAAAGACACGACATAGAGCAAATACGCGCTGTGATTGGCTGTTTTGTCACACATCGTGCGACTCAGCTTGTTTCAACCAATCGCAGTGCTTGGTATGTCTTGTCATGTCTTTCTTGGAACGCTTTGCTAGAGGGGCTGATCGTTCAAAGTTTTATCCATCCACTGCGGGATAATGGACGTGGGTTTATGTATGTAGGCGTATAATTTTCATTATAATGCTCGTCGTTTTCTAATCTAATTAACGGACTTTTTCAATTATCAAACAATGTATCCAAATCGCCATCAGTAGGTACGAGATGTTTATCGCTGAGATCCTGGTACTTAATTCAGTTCCCTTTTTGTCGAGCAAACAAATCTGAGCCCGCCCCTTTGCATTCAATGGATCTAATGAATATGCATGCCCGACGGCGCTTTGTAGGATCACCGCTAGGGGTGTGCACTCTGTGACGAGAGGTGAGGTCGCTTGGAGCGGAAACGTAACCGTAGACATAGTAGTTCGAGCTTGTCTTTGATTATATTCGCGCCTGGTGAACAATATTGAGTGACATAGTAGTTGTCTGGAATAAATCAAGAGTGCTGAGTTCACATAAAGCACACTGTGTAAGAAGATAAGAGAAGCAACTGAATAAATGAACGAGTTGAGAAAGTGTACACAACTCAACCGTAATATACAGATTAGGGTAGCATAAAGTGAAAATTTAAACGCAAAATGTTTCTGCTCCTACTGGTCAAACAAAGTCTTCATTCAGCCTGATCGATCTAAACTCAGTCTCACTACCTAGCCTTTTTCTTTTTTCACCTTTTCTATTACTTTTTTAATCATTTTTTTTTTCTTCTGTTAAACCAGTCTTCTGTATCCACTCATTGTGTTGCTGTCTTAATTATGTTTCTCTCTATATTATGTATGTATATGTACACATGTAGGGTTATTGTTATTATTCTTCAGTTCTATACAACTACTTATTTGTTAAACTGTTTATGTAAGTCTATTTTATAACTAGGAGTTGATGTGTGGCTTCTCTCTCTAACGGGCATCGGCGGAACACCAGCGCTGCAGGTAACTGTGGCATTATGCTGAGTCGAGACCCTTTTGCTGGCTTGAGATCTGGCACACGCTCAGTAGGCACTGCTCAGTGCGAGTTGGTACACTTTTGATTGCCTTGTCCTATTCTTATGTGTGTATTATTGTTTGTTTTTACTATTGTTTCTTCTATTATTATTATTTTTCTCATGTGTGTTAGCTCTTAAGTTGGTAAATAAACATAAACATAAACATAAAATGAAATAGAGTATATTTCTTCATAACGCACGTTAGGTTACATGTAACCCCAGTCCAGCGATAGTTTTTCTTCGAAGCATGTCTGACGTTGTCTTCTTTTTCACCTTTTTTCATTTGTCACCTAATTTTGACCCTTTAACAACAGAACTAGGAAAGACTTTGGAAAGTTGGATGTGGCGGAAGAAGCATAAAAGTATGTCTGATAGCAACCGCTATACCGCGTCTTGCATGACAGAATTAGTTGGTAAATTGTGAAGTTACGGTTTGACGAAAGATGTACTGATCACGATTAAAACAGAAAATGCTTCGGTATTGAATGAATGCAAGTCGTTTAACGATTGATTGTTGTAAGGGACTGAAAAGTAGATGTCACTCCAAAAACACATATTTCAACGGGGAAATTTCTTTGACGTATTTCCGACATATTTTTAGGCGGAGAACTGTCATTACTGTCAAACCTTCAAAACAAAGTTTGACAGTAATGACAGTTCTCCGCCCGAAAATCTCTCAGAAAAACGTCAAGAAAAAGAAGAATAAAGAAGAAAATTCCCCATTGAAAAGTACTCGAAACTGCATGAAAAAAAAACACTATCGATTTGATTTTTGATATGAGGCAACAAGCGTATTGTGTAGCCGAGAAAAATCGATCCAGTATATTGGTTTAGCACACAATCGTTTACAAATTTATCGCTCTTCGTGTTCCACCAACTCCTCTTCCCGCAATTTAATTCACTACGAGTTACGGGGCTTAACCGTTTCAAAACGGACAGATTTCGCTCCGGCTCTCAACATCATTTAATATACTTGTATAGGACTAATAAACTAAGGCCGAGATTTGTGAAACGCTTTTTCACTACAACGTAGATTTTGAAGTATGTTTGTCTCTTTCTATTTTATATAAGCGACAGAGATAAGTGAAAGTTTCACAAATCTTACTGATTGGGAGCGGAGCTTGTTAACTACTTCATATCTTTAGTGAAATTCTGCTAAAGCGGAAAAGTTTTTTTAATACATCTTTCTACTCTGGTTACTGAAATACAATACATTTTATCTATTGGCTATTTTTGCCTATAACATTTTGTTTACAGCTATGTAGTGTGTTATTGGGTGGATGTTATAATATATTAATACAAATGAGGCGTAACTTTGCGGTAATCTATTGCTTCGAAAATTATTTTATAAAAATAAATAAAAAATTAATACACTTCACGCCTTTTAATCCCAAAGCGGGGTAGGCAGAGGCACTAATTTAAAAAAAAAATATTTCCGTTGATTTTATTAAGTTTGGTTGTTTTATTTGGGTTTTTATAGTTAGAATAGTTAAACGTGAGTTTACAATGAATAAATAAATAAAGAATCACAGTAAATAACTCATGGTTTTTATTTTACAAAGTTTTTCATGCAAGATTCTGGGAGTTTCTAGGAAATATTTAAAAAAGTCAATATCTCAAGAACCATTAATTTCCGACCATACATATGGAGGTTTATTTTATTGCATATTAACTCCTCTAACACCCCATACCAGGAATACGTCGTGTATACTTACTAACACTTACCTAATAAAATACTAAGTAGTATTTTTTTTGTGGATATAAAGTCCTAGGCTATCTATTTATTGCTATGCTATCAAATAAAAATCAAATGTGGGTTTCTGGAGGAAATCCTACTTCCTAGTAATATTATAAACGTGAAAGTTTGTATGTGTGGATGGATGTTTGTTACTCTTTCACGCAGAAGGTACTGGACGGATTTTGATTAAACTTGGCTATAGGTATTTTGGTAAAACAACGTTTGCCGGGACAGCTAGTTTGATATAAATACGATATAGCAAATATCTGTACTGAAAACAAAAAAGTACATTTTCAGAGCCTGCGTACGCAATACAACGCTCATACAGTGGAGGAAACATCTCGACGAAACCCGCACACCATAAAGTGTGTACCCCTATAACGGCAATCGGTTCACTCCCTGTCACGTAGTGTTAAATACGCTTGGTTAAATGTATTGTGTGAAGTGTATTTTTTTATAGAAAACTTTCGCCTCTTTGAAACACTTTCTCTTCATTATCAATTTATGTACCTATAACTGATATACAAAATTACAGAAACTCTCATTCAATCTTCATTGTCTAACATTCCCAAATAACATAAGATACATTGGAATATTTTTTAACGTTCCCTCTGATACTCTTTTAGTTGACTGGCTGGGAAAAATATTTAAAAAATCAGAGATTCTATTTTCAAATTAAATTTCCGTTTAAACCTACACGTCATTATTTTCATAAGAACAAAGAAATAAAAAACAATTGAGGCCAAATTGAAGATATTCGTATAACATGACACCATTAGAAGAATCGTCCCGAAGCACGTTCAAGTCAACGGGAGTTTTATTAGCTGTCGTTTTCCTTTTTGTAAGAGGAGCAGTTTCAACTTCCGGTCCTAAGTGGAAATTTATTTAAATTCTTAAAAAAATGCCCGCCTCGCTTTTCTCCCCTCCGCAGTTTCGGATGGCGCGTCGTAAGTAACTTTGAATAATTCACTTTACTGTTATATATTTTCTTTTCTTTGTATCATCACTGAAAAGTGGGCGAACGGATTATCTGGTTTTGGCTCAGCTTATATTATTTGTAACATTTTTCTATTGAGACTCTCTGGGGTGCGTGATTTGACTGTCTTTTTAAAACATATTTTTATTGTCTATGACATTTAGGTATTAAGTACATCCAAACTAATGTCCTCCTTTATCAAAGCGTATCCGTGAAAGTAATTAAAATCCATTACACGAAACGCTTTCCAACATACTGTCAATATTAAAACAGTGTTTATTGAAACTCCTCGTAATGAAGTGTCGAGGGAGTATCCCCTGGGGTATGCGAGGTAGCGGCGGGCGCATTTACACCCCGTTTAGGACGCGGCGCGACGCGCTGACGCGGTTCGACCAGGCCCGCCACGCTTGGCTGAGCGCAGCGAAACCACCAACTCTCTCGGCAGAATGGGGTGAGATCATTGCCTCGCGGTTTAAAAAAAAAAGTCGAATGACACGCCACCGTGGAAATGGCGGGAAGCGAAAGATCTTTTCCGCGTCATGAATTTCGGGTTTGCGGTGATGGGGGGATGTTTTTAATTTTGTGCAGATAAATATGTACTTATTTATTTATTTCCATAAAACCTTTATCTTTACAGGCTACGCCTAATGCGATAAAGTGTACACAATTCCTTATTCTACTTATTCCGTATTTTACTTATTCTTATATCATATTTCAATATAATTACTTATATACTTATATACGTAAGTATTTAATAACATTTGTAACATTACTAGCAAAGCGTTATTCTTGTTTTTGGAGAATCATTAATGTGTTTACAATCTTTACTAGGTACGTAATAATTAAAATAAAAAAAAAATGTTTTTAATTAAAAAAGTCGTACTTAATAAACATATCGCAACGTTATATCTCGAGAGCATTCCACTCTTTCAATATTTCTCTCGTTTTAATAAAGCAATCAGACGCGAGGGCTGACGACATCAATGCAAACAGTGCGCCTATCTACGAATTAATCAAACTTTCAAATTATTTCAATATTGATTTAACTTCCGCTAAAAGGGGGCCACCGACAAAAGATTACGCTTGCTATGTTCACATATTATGCTTTAAGTTTGTAGACATTACGGTCTACGTTCAAGTTGATTAAAGTATCATAAAAACAATAAGGGAGGGATGTTTTATAATTATGTTGAGTCATAGGTTCTGTTGTGAATTGTGGACACGAGTATGAGGAGTTTTCTAAAAAAATCAATCTGTCAAAGATAGTGGGAAACGAAAGAGATGCAACTACTTTATTCTTAGACCAATAACACTTGCAATCCTGAAACTGACGTGTAGAATAAAACTAGGCAGTAATATGGAGGTGTGAAATAGTACGAGAAAATATTTTCTGTCCCTAACTGCGTAGCGGGGTATTTCTGTATCCAAACTGTCAAATTAGTAGTAAAGGTGACAGTTTGGATCCAGAAGTGCATACATTTTGGTGGAAAAGAGACGAACTGAGTCAAGTCTAGTTGTGTTTGGTCTGAGACTTTATTCTATGATCGTTCATCTTTGGATTCGCTCTTATGCTGTTTTTTTTAAAGAAAACTCAGTATTGGTCATCGAGACTTAAGACAAAAATAATTGAACTGGAAAATTTGGTACCTACTCTTCTTTGACCGATTTTGTTTATGATTTAAATTGTTGTACTTTTTTAACAAATTTTCATGTGTAAATTATGTCTAGTAAGTAAGTAAGTACCGGGACTCGCTGCGCTGGGCTATATTAGGATCTATATTAAACTACAATGTAAGAATATAAATATCTGTAGTCTCTCTGAAACTGCAAGATTCAGATTCAATTCAAAGTTGCAAACTATCAGCAACAGAACTGAATCAGGAGAAGTCTTCCGGGAAATGTTCACGATGAAGGGAATAGTTTAGAGGTTTTCGACTATTTCTGTCATTAGTTTACTCGCAGTTCACAGTTTAACATTACTTCATTACGGTTTAATTTCAAATATACGGGCACGTTGGTGTAGTGGTCAGCATGTCTGCTTCTATTCCGTAGGGTCGTGGGTTCGATTCCCACCGCTGACAGGTTCTTAGGTGATGAGCTTTTAAGTACTTTTTGGATATGTCAGGTTGTTTTATTTATATAATGTAATATTTAAGTAAGTACATTTCATTGTCTGAATTCCATAACACAAGTGTGGGGTGAAGGCAACGTGTGTGTTGATTTAAAATAGTATTAAATATACAGCACAAGATAATTTTAAACTATTATCAGGAACAAGCCCATCACCACCCAAGCCCTACCTGCCTCTCGGCGTACGGGCCATTCTCTGGAGACGTGCGCTCCACCTTCAAACTTCGAAATCATCGCTCACACTTTCCCATGCAACAGGCTAGGAAATACTAAACCCTTATGTAACTGTGTCACTCTAGCTAGAGTACAAAATATTAAATACCTTGGGGTTCAAATAGATGACAAACTTAAATGGCGCGATCACATAGAAGTGTTAACTCAAAGAGCACGACGGCTAATATATATATTCAAACAACTTAAGATAGTCGGTGATCACCACTTATTAATAATGACATATAAAGCCCTGTGTCAATGTTTTCTAACTTACTGCATATGTTCGTGGGGCAGCGCTGCTAAAACCCATCTAATAACATTAGAGAGAGCTCAACGAGCAGTTCTCAAGGTAGCGCTTGCGCTACCCTGGCGTTTTTCCACCACGGAACTTTATAAAATAACTGGCGTCCTCTCAGTCCGTAAACTATTTATTTACCAGTCACTAGTTTATTTCCAAAAAAAAAGTC
>SJJU01046218.1:0-12672 GCA_012932125.1 Conopomorpha cramerella
ATATATATTTGTATCGATCTGGTAAACATCCATGACCGATTTTCGCAGCTCACTGATCGATTTTTATTTTGGATAGGAGGTATTAAGGGTGCCCCTAAGGAAACCTGGCCATGATAATGATAGAATGCCGTAGAAATGCAGTCATTGCGGAGCATGAAAGCCGTGACATTGAATGACAGGATAAGGAATAGTGTGATAAGGGAAAGTTGCGGTTTGAAGGAAGACGTAGTGACCAAGATTGAAAAGGGCATGCTTCGGTGGTTTGGACATATGGAGAGAATGGATGAAAGTCGATTGACGAAAGAGATTTATATGGGTGATGTAATGGGCCGGGTGAGTAGAGATCGCCCCAGAAGGACATATACAGACCAGATTGGTGATGTCCTTGCCGAAGGTGGCGTGAAAAGTACTCGAAACCGGAGGTCATGTATGAAAAGATGTATGAATGTAGATGAAGCGAAAAGGGTATGTCAGGACCGTGACAAATGGAGATCTGTAGTATCTGCCTACCCCTCTGGGAGACAGGCGTGAAGTGTATGTATGTATGTATGTACACAATATTTCAAACACATTGATATTTTCGGGGAAAAAATGGGTACGTTCAAAAAACTGGTACTGTCTTTCTCGGGAGGTCAAGTTGGTTTTAAAATGTAGGGGGTTAAGAGTTTGTCAGGATATTTTTATTTTATGTTATTTATTTAATGATCTGTGTATATATATATGTATTTATATAGTTAGTAACATATTTATATTATTTTCTCTCTGTTATTTTGATTACTATACTTATTCGTGTTTATATACGTATTTGTATCGATCTGGTAAACATCCGTGACCGATATTCGCAGCTCACTGATCGATTTTTATTTTGGATAGGAGGTATTAAGGGCGCCCCTAAGGTAACCTGGCCAAGGCCATGATAATGATATCTGAGAGAAATAAAGGTAAACACTCAAAAGTCAAGCACATATTATCGTCCGTAGGCGCACCGTCTGAAGTACGCATTAAGAATAAGTGTTTTATTTGATCAATGAAACGAGATCTTTCATAAGACATGATTACGTAACAAAAACACCATACGAGCATACAATTTTCGGTGGTTGCCCTCGTTTTCTTCTGGATTCCATCATCAGATCCTGACCTGGTGAAAATGGAACCGCCTCAGAAGTGAACTCTATACAACAAAAAAAATTTTTTGAAATCCTAAATAATTGACGAAAATATCGGTGATAAAACATAGAAAATAAATATCATACATACAGACGAATTGAGAACCTCCTCCTTTTTATTTGAAGTCGGTTAAAAATGACACCCACTGCTGAAAATAGGTCTCCCTGGATGTTATATTAATTTGATATTAATATTTACAGTTAAGACAGGGACAGGACGCCTATCGGGTCACTAGTAATGTAATCCCAAAGCGGGGTAGGTAGGGGCACTTGCTAAAGCAAATGCCCACCGTTCACCGAGCGTATTTAATCCAACGTGACAGGGGGTGAGCCCATCGCCGTTATAGGGTTCACACACCTTGTGGTGTGCGGGTTTCATCACGATGTTTTCCAGGCTCTGAAAAAGAGTCCCATTGATACACGTCCATTAGTCATCGAACCTGCAACCTCCCGGTTACAAGTCAAGTATCCGACCAACTGGACCACAGACCAGTGGCGTGCACTGGCTTTTACGACAAGATAGGCAGTAATCCCCAAGGATTGATACCTATATATAGGTAACTTGTCTAAGTAATAATTAGCGCCTTCATATCTACTGCCCCACAAAACACAGGACCTACGCTAGCCTATGTCGTGAGTACAACAAAAAAAGATCTAACAATAACTCTATTATTAGGTCGCGTAGCCAAAATACTAAGGTAGGAGTGTCTTTTTGCGTATATGGTGTGCACGCCACTGCCACAGACGCTAGAGTCAGAATACTAACCTCTTTATTTCGCACAATGCTAAAGTATCTTAACACCTGCATTAGGTGTATATAAAGTACAATACTATAGTATCATAATCGATAGAGCAGTAAGGTATCGATTTCCCATAACGGTTTAACGCGAACGTGGAGGTCTGAATTGGATCGACGATTAATTTTACGTTTCTCCATCTCCCATTCACCCAGCGTAGACGCCGTTATCTTTTCTATATTATAATGGTGGTATTGCACTTGACAAAGGAATAGTTGAAGTTTTTTTTTATAACTATGAACAAGCGATTGACCACCATCCCGCCAGTTGTTAAGCAGCGACGTGGTCTACAATGTGGTCGAAGTACAAAAACATATATTTTTTTACTTAAAAATTAATCAATTAGGAAAACGAGGATTGCGTTACCTGTTAATTATTAATTTTGAAATAGAAAGAACTGGTTATACCAGGGCAGATTTCTCGATCGAAAATTAATAAAAAATTAATACACTTCATGCCTTTATATTCCAAAGCGAGGTAGGCAGAGGCACATGTTAAACAAATGCTGACGGTTCACCAAGCGTCACTCAACTCAACGTCACAGAGGGTCTAAGCTTTATAGGGATATAGTGAACCCTAGTTCACACACCTTTTGGTGTGCGAGTTTCATCACGATGTGGTATATTGATGAGCCCAACAACCTTTCTATGACCATTTCTCGGGGGGGTCATGTTGAAACACCAGTTCCAGTTATTAAATACACAAAACTCTTTAATCTCTAAAAGATTTACTGGAAAGAGTGGAAATAAGCAGTTTGCCGTCATAACTATATTTCTACTGAACATTTTCAGTGAATTATGAAAATTCTCATTTAGCACTGTAAATGATTCACAAAAAAAGGTTTTTCAAGCCCATATTCTAAGAAAATAATCAGTAGCTATTCAAATTTAAGTTGAGCATTTTTAACAAAAACACTATTAGGTCAACATTAGATTTGGAAACTTAGGTTTATTCAGGCTAAGAGCTAGCAAATTGTAACTGAAGGTGAAATTCACATTCTTGAAAATGAAAATATGGCCGAAGCGTTTTTGAGAAACTAAAGATCTGCAACTGAGATCACCCCCTTCTGGAATCTACGGACGTGAATATGTACCGTATATCCTAAACCCAATAGAACACATGTGTCACCATCGCAGCCCGTTGTGGGAGTCGTAAGAGGAAATCGAGAGAACCCTCCAGAGGACGGGCAGCAGCGCTCTCTGTGAGTTAAACCACAACACCACTGCGATCGCCAACCCGCAGCAATTATTGGCATTTCCGTAAATACTTGGGGGAGGCCCTCGTCGCTGATGATAGTGAGAGCGAAACAGCGTGCTTGAGGGGAGTTTCAAAATACGGGTCTAAGTGTCAAAATATGTGACACCAGCTTTATAAGAAGTCGACGATGGGTTTTTATGACAATAGTATTGCAGCTATCGCGCCGTGTTCAGTTTATGTGATTTACTCAGCTTTTATTGTTAACTATAAGCCGCAATGGAAGGGGCGTTTCATTTTTGTTACTATATTGCGTTGTAGGTGTATATGTTACAGTCAAAACTCATAAGCGATCGTCGTAATAAGTTTCTAGGGAAGGCTTATGTTCCGCTGTGGACAAATGAAGGCTAATCGAGGACTTTATTTAAATGGGCAAATAAATCCGCCATGTTGGATTTAGAGAGATACGTCACTTTATTTTTCGGGTTGTGCCCTTTCATTTGATATCCATATTGTAGAGGTGCATTGCAAATTGTTAGTCCGCCATCTTGTAAGTGCCGCCATGTTGAATTTGGAAAAACTTCACATATCAGATTTTATTTAAATGGGCAAATAAATCCGCCATGTTGGATTTAGTGCGATACGTCACTTTATTTTTCGGGTTAAACCCTTTCATTTGGTATCCATATTGTTGAGGTGCATTGCAAATTGTTTTGTCCGCCATGTTGCAAGTGCCGCCATGTTGAATTTTGAAAAACGTCACATAGCTTAGCCGTGCATTGTCATCTGAACTTAACGTGTACACAAAATCTAAATTGCCTACAGCCCTGTTGGTTTAGGATATCTGCTTCTAAATTGAGTTACAATATTTGATCCAAACAAAACATACATACATTGCAAGATATTAAATGAAAGCTTTTAATTAAATAATAAACATAAAATAAATTAATTTCCAACGTTTGCTAATTATCAACAATGAACGATGAATTTGCGCCCAAAACTCTTTGTTTTGGGTTTTACATTGCAGACTGTAAATTAAATGTATAATTATTTGTTTGTAATTTTATTAAGCGTTGTATGCAGTGAACAATACCAATTATGATGAGACAAAGTACAAACCGCGCGAGGGAAAATAATAATTAGAAATGTCATGAAACATTCATTCAGTCCAAACCGCAGTATAATTGTTGCGAAAACAAACAAGTTTGTTATTTTATTATATAAATACTAATAGGTTTACCACAACGATGATGTTCGTTATCATTTTGATTTAGAAAACAATGTAGCAGAAATATTTAGTTAGTATTTATTCAGAAGTATTTAGTACCTACTTTAACCATTACAGATCCTTTTATTTTAAGTAATCATACATATCGATATCTCGAGGTAGAAAGGTCGTATAAAACATATCATCAACTTACCGTTATATAGACCAATCGGTAGAGCGTAAAATTCTGCATAAGCCAGCATTCATAACTCAATTTGACCAAAAGTGGCTTTTACAACCTTTTTACCCCGAAGTATCGATATGTAGATACTTATTAGTCTGCTTCATCTAAGAAGCAAATTCTGAGACATTGATAAATCTATAAACAATTTTTGATGTTGTGATTTGTTGTTCAATGACTGACAACCAAATCTATGGCGATGACATTTGTATCCCAGCGTTGGACGTTCTGTTGCTTTTTAGTTAGAACCAATTTTTATAAATTGAATGGGGAATGTCATTACTGTCACACTTTCCAAACAAAGCATGACAGTAATGACAGCCGACGCCCGAAAATCTGTCAGAAAAACGTCAAAGAAAATTCCCCATTCAATTGCTTTTTAGTTCCTCGTCATCAATGATTTGTTATTTTTTGTTCATGAATTGAAGTGACAACATTTCTATTATACAGTTATATCTAAAATAAATACAGTAAGCTCTGTATCGCTTCTGAACGGCTAACAAAAAGGTTTCATCTTGACGAAACCTTAAATGCCAATGCATTCTCATTATTTGCATGACCAAATAAAGGTCATAAAACATTTACGAAGACTAATTGGACGTAGTTACACAGAAAGGACTCAGTCCACAAAAAGTTACTTCGGAGATATTGAGCTTTAAAGTTGGATGCGCTATTGACCCGCCATACATGTGGATTGAGTCAGGGTACATAAAAAATTGCTTGTAGTGATTTTATTTGTGTAAATGTTTTTTTATATGATGGATATGTCTTAACTTAGCACCTTGGTATAACTAATTCAATTTCGGGCAAAGTGTGGATTGAGTCTTTCTGTGTAACTATACATCCAATTGATGGTCCCAAAACATCACTCATAAATCGATTCTAAAACAAAACGAACTATTCCAGTATTGTACAACGCTATCAGTCTAGGCTACGCATGTCGATCGACCTGTCAGAATTTGCTTTTTAGATGACGCCGACTAAAGGGACATGAAATGGCAAAAAGTTCGTATCTTGTTTTCAATTTAAAATCATAGAAAATTTAGATTTAGTACATAATAGTTATTGTGGTTTAAAAACCACATTGGGAGCTTAGTGCTTGTAAATGTAGCACTGGCGTTCTTAATCCAAATGTTGGTGTCAGTCAGCCAGCATTGGTATTTTGAGATTGGCAATAGAAATGATGCTGACTTTTTATGAAAAAAGAACCGACTTGTGACAGTCAGTCGAGTTGAGAAATCTTCTTTTCTCTCGAATCTCCTTTTCAGAAATAACTTAAAAATAGCCTAATTGTTTTTTTCAATGAACGAGAAACTGAACCTAAATTTTGCTAAAACTTGCTTGGAAGGAGTTTCAGAATGGGCTTAAAATGAATAAAAGCACTAAAGTGTCATTTCAATTAAATTAAATAGACAAGACGGTTAATTTTATCCTTGTCTATTTATAGAATAAATGCTTTATCTCATTGATTATTTTAGTTAGGCAGAAGCGGTCCATGACTATTACTTGGCCCACATTCGTTCTGTCTTCTAAAAATCTCTACGAATTTCTTGCTAAAAAATAGCTAGTGAATATTTAAAGATATTTACATGGGTAAATATCTTTAAATATTCACTAGCTATTTTTACACATTTAACAAACATTTATTTTATACGTACGATATAATTTATACTGTGAAATATGTTCTTTGCATTTTCTTCCTAACTGATTAATTATCTTTAATGGACTTCCAATCGGAAGATTGTGGATTCAATCCAAGCTATAGACAAGTACAATAATCGCCTCGCTTGGTGTGGTGTTGTGCTTTAACTCACAGAGAGCGCTGCTGTCCGTCCTCTGGAGAGTTCCCTCGGTCGCCTCTTACGACCCCCACAACGGGAAAAATTGGACTGGAATGGTAACACATGTATTCTTTACGCCGCCACCACAGGCTTATATTTTTATTCCTGAAAAGGCAAATCACAGCGCCCCTATCCACTAAATGTAACATGTAAATGTGCTGCAAATATTTTTTTCTGTTTCTGTTTCTGTAGGGTAAGGGTAACTTTATGATACTCAGACCAAAAGGTGCGTGAACCCTAGAGTCCGAACGGCAATAAGCCCACTGATACTACGTATATGGTGCGCGAACCCTATACCGGCGAGGGGCTCACCCCCTGTCACTTGAGTTTCAGACGCTTGGTGAACTGTGGGTATTTGTTTAGTAAGTGCCTCTGACTATTCCGCTTTGGACTTCATAGGCAGTTGCTGGCTGTGGCTGTAAATGTAGATGGAGATAATACGGGGCTAGTAAAGCGCCTATTGTGCGTGAGATTGATATATTTTACAATATATATGTTATTCATATATATATTTATATATATATTCGTTAACTAGCTGACCCGGCAAACGTTTTTTTTTGCCAAGATTAATTTTATTAACAGTGTGACGTATGTATGCTATTATATGAAAAAAACCTTCCTCTAAAATTACTCTGTCTATTAACGCTTTAACAGGCATTTTATACTGTATTTCAATGGACTAAGGTTAAAAATGAAGTGGGATGGGAGACACTTTTGATGGATGCATATTCCCTCTGCCTTGTAAAGGGTTAAAGAAGAGCGCATGAAAATCCGTTGCGTAGTTTTAAAGATTTAGGTATACGTAAGGACAGACAGCGGGAGGCGACTTTGTTTTACACTATTTATTTATAAATTGGTAAATAATTGATTAAGTGTGCGAATATTGTTGGATATCAATAGGTATTTTGTAAGATGTAAAATATTATGAAAGTTTTTATTAGTTAGTGTAAGTAAGATAAAATAAGTAAGTAAATGCTGGCGCAGATGCGCCAATAATAAGGAAATTCAAAATTGTATAATGTAATAATAAATAAATAAAAAAATAAATACACTTCACGCCTTTAATCCCAAAGAGGGGTAGGCAGAGGCACTTGCTAAAGCAAATACCCACGGTTCACCAAGCGTATTTAACCCAACGTGACAGGGGGTGACAGCCCATCGCCGTTATAGGGTTCACACACCTTGTGGTGTGCGGGTTTCATCACGATGTTGTCCTTCACCGTACGATGGTACACGTCCAGTAGCCGGACTCGAACCCGGGACCTCCCGGTTACAAGTCAAGGGTCCGACCAACTGGACCACAGACGCTCCGCTCCAGAATGTAATAATATAGTATAATATGTATGTATAATTTAATAATATAGTATAATAACTTATAATATACCAAAATTATTTATAAAGATCATTGTTGTAGATCAAATTTTATGATGTTAAAATATAAGAAATGGTCAGAATTTTCTGCTTCTGGAAAGGATGGATGAAAGTTGATTGATTAACATGTGTGATGTAAGTGGGCGAGTGAGTAGAGATCGCTCCAGAAGGACATACATCGACTAACCGCCCTAGCAAAGCGCTCCAAGACATGACAAGACATACCAAGCACTGCGATTGGTTGAAACATGCTGAGTCGCACGATGTGTGACATACACACATCAAAAGTGTCTAGGGATCAAGTACATTTTAGAAGATTGCAATCAAGAATATATTATATTTACAAAAACTGAATTCATTCATAATTTATTTAAAATGTGGTGATAAGTCATTGATACAGGCATTGGGAATTAGGTAGGAGACCAATCCAGAAGATTAGATTTGATTTAAATAAATTAGATTTTTTTAGAGCTAGAAATGTTCTTGATCCCTAGACACTTTTGATGTGTGTAGCAGCCAATCACAGCGCGTATTTGCACTATGTCGTGTTTTTCTTGTCGCGCTTTGCTAGGGGGGCTGGGTGACAAATCTGCTGCACTCTGGTAGTTGCATCGCTCTAGCAATATAGCGGCAAACGATGTACATCGCTTTGTTACTACTGACGACAGTGATATGAAAGTAATGAAATCAGCAATGCATATCGTTCGCGCTACGATGAAAGAGCGATACGATTTGGAATTTTCGGGGCCCCTGTTTCTCTTAGTTATGACAGATGGCGCTAGTTGTATTAGGGGTACAAATGTCAACGAAATTACTAACTTCATGCAGTCCGTATTGAAGGCGACAGTATTTTTTATAATTGTTTGTCTACATGTTACAAAAGTGTCTCAACTCATCCAAATAATAAAAAACGCACTAAAATATAACTGACAGAAGTCCCCCCGGATATCTACTAGCGACATCTAGATAAGAAAATTTAAGAGTTTGAAAATTCTGGGAGACAGGTGAGAAGTGTATGTATGTACATAATATCTATGTTTATCTTTCAATCCGTAGATTCTTTATCTTGTAAACTTTTGTAAATAAAATAAGGGTACTAGATTTGTAAGACATTTTTACCTACTACAAGTAGAATAATAATGTAACATTTTAAATTTTACGTGTTCTAATTAGTGAATAAAAGAAAGTATTAAAATATCGAAAACGTTGTTTTATCTTAATATCTTATTATAAAAAAAAAAATATTATGTATGTACTAGTGGTGGCCTTGCGATTTCATTCGCACAGTTTCAGCATTAATTTCTATTCAAAAATCCGAGTACTACCACCAAATTTTAGAAAGATAACTGCCAAATAAATAAATGAACGTTTTTCTCGTCTACACTTCTACAACCCTTTTTACCGCCATAAGGATGTATTTTGAAAAATCCTTTCTTATCTCACGAAAACATCATAAAAGGAACTCCTGTACATAATTTTAGTGTTCTAGGGTCAAAGGTGTTGATGAGTCAGTGATGAATGAATCAGTCAGGCAGGACAATGAGTTGACTTTTTGAAGTGAAACTTCTTTATCGGCATTGGAAAAAAAAATTACCGTCACATTTTTTGGTTACGCGTCACATTTTTTTCCGTTACGCGCCATCTTTTTTTAAATTCAAGATATTTAAGGTTAACCTCAGTTTCTGATTGTAACTATCGGTCAATGTATAAAAGTTAAAGTGAAATAATTGTATTATTTGTATTCATGTCTATGATAATAAAATCCTTTTGTTTGAACTTTATCTAATTTAACTTTATTTAACCAATTTCTGGAAAGTTGCATGTAGATCATTTTGCGAAAAATAAGGCCATAAAGAAGTTTCACTTCTTACGTGTGTACACTAGTACACGCACACATTTGTTTTTTTATTAATAGTCACACTGTAGTCAGGTGTCATGAAGCGGACTCACTGTTTATAAACACTTTCAATTATAAACACTTTTTCCTGAACATAGCTTTTTGTTTTTGATGATTTGTGTGACCATACATTTTATTCTAAATGTTGGATAAGAAACGATACGTTTGAACAAGTTTAAAATGTCTCAGTGACAAAAACAACTAGGTATACTGTTGAAATCGCTATGATAAAAAAAAATACACTTCACGCCTTTTAATCTCAAAGCGGGGTAGGCAGAGACACTTGCTGAAGCAACGTTCACGCGCGCGTATTTAACCCAACGTGACAGTGGGTGAGCCCATCGCCGTTATAGTGTCCACACCTAGTGGTGTGCGGGTTTCATCACGATGTTGTCCTTCACCGTACGAGCGTTACGTTGCGTACATAGGCTCTGAAAAAGAGTCCCATTGGTACACGTCCAGTGGCCGGACTCGTACCCGCGACCTCTCGGTTACAAGTCAAGTATCCAACCAACTGGACTACAGACGCTATAATTTATTTACTGAGTTACAAAATGTTGTTCCGTATCTTGACCCCTTAGTTACCCATTGCAGGGCAAAGACCTATTCTGCTACGTCCAGCCATGCAGAGATAAAGTCAGAAGCAATAGGTAAACTAAACTAAGCAATCCATACCCCGTAATGCAATTATATAGCTTTACATACATACATACATACACTTCACGCCTGTCTCCCAGAGGGGTAGGCAGAGACTACAGATCTCCATTTGTCACGGTCCTGACATACCCCTTTCGCTTCATCTACATTCATACATCTTTCATACATGACCTCCGGTTTCGAGTACTTTTCACGCCACCTTCGGCCAGGAAATCACCAATCTGGTCTGTATATGTCCTTCTGGGGCGACCTCTACTCACCCGGCCCATTACATCACCCATATAAATCTCTTTCGTCAATCGACTTTCATCCATTTTCTCCATATGCCCAAACCACCGAAGCATGCCCTTTTCAATCTTGGTCACTACGTCTTCCTTCAAATCGCAACTTTCTCTTATCAATTTATTAATAGCTTTATTAATTCAAATACATAGAAGGTAGACCTCTGGGACATTCGGGGTCCATTACCTATTTTAAATTTTATTTAAGCCCCAATTGAAAGATAAAAGTTGTCGCATGTAGCGAAAGGTTTGTTTACCACACAAGGGATTTTAAACGTAAGGGTTTTTCCCTTATAATTATTACTCTAGGGTCCTCCTGTATACGAGGTTAAATCAAAAACCTTGGCGAAACACGATAAAGTCACTTAGCCCGTGATACTAAACAACTGATCCCCAAGGAACCCTATTTCAAAAATGAAAAAATATTTCATATTTTCATACAAAGTTACCCATCGGCTGATTGCCACTTTATTTATTCATTTATATGTTTAGGACAGCCAACAAGACATAAATAAATAAATATTTTACAACAACACACACACACATTGCCTTCATCCTATGTTAAGTAGCTAAAGCACTTGTGTTATGGAAATCAGACAACGAGATATACTTACTTGCCGATTTTCAGTACTCAATAATTTATTGCGTTCCACAATGGTAATGATTAAAGATGGTAAAATAATATAACTAGTTCAGCATCGCGGACCCTGATGGGCACAGCAAAATTGGAGGAGAGGGCGAAAGATTTAAATAAGCTTTTTTGTTGAATGTTTACATCGATTTCTCTGGAATACCATTATCATGTCCTGCTTTACTTACCAAGGGGGCACCCTTGGCAAAAAAGAATCCCTCCTCCCTTCAAACAAAAAGGAATCATCGAAATTGGTCCATAAACAAGGATGTTATCTGTGAAAATCAGACTCGAAAATCCCCGATCACCGCTCGTTCGTCAGCGCGCGGCTTGCAGCGGATTCACGTATCAGAATAACGTCATGTTATTTTTTTACTGCACATTTGTTTAAAACGTCTTCTGTCGTATAACTCTTTTCACTCATTGCCTCCAGATGTCTTAAATAAGAATTAAAGAATATCTATATTAATAACTAGTGGACGTACCGCGGTTTTTTTATAACATACATACATACACTTCTCGCCTGTCTCCCAGAGGGGTAGGCAGAGACTACAGATCCCCATTTGTCACGGTCCTGACCCTTTGATACCCCGTTCGTTTCATCTACATTCATACATATTTTCGTACATACTTCATTGTTTTAATGTCTTAGTTTAATTAACAATAAATCTAATATTATGTCATTACGTCGCTAGTTAATCGCTTTAAGTTACTATTATTATTAATTTATTATTATCTAGCTGGCCCGGCAAACGTTTCGGTAATATATATATATAATACCTTCCGGGATAAAAAATTACCTAAATTTTATTCCAGTGTATAAGGTATCTGCGTGCCAAATATCAGCCAAATGTAGTCAGGCGTTTTGACAGACATTTTTTCAAAAAATATAAATTTCAGCTTATGTAACGTCAACTTGATATAATCCACTGGTTTTCTCGTAAAAAGAATCAATGTACAGTTTTGGACCCCGAACCGTTTTATCATAGTATAGAAGATAGATAGAAGATTTATAAGATAATGATGGATTTATTTGATCGAAAGCTTATCTAAATAATAAAACATGCAAAAGATTTCGAGTCAATAACATCCGAATTATCCAGTATTTCCTTAACTTATAACGAAATACTCCATAATTTAGCATTAGACGGACCAATCTCTCATCAGACCGTCTGTGGTACAGTTGGTCAGATATTTGACTTGCAACCGAGAGATCGCGGCTTCAAGTCCGGTTACTGAACCTGTACCAATGGGACTCTTTTTCAAAGCCTATGTGCACATTGAAACTCTCGTATGGTGAAGGACAACATCGTGATGAAACCCGTACACCACAAGGTGTGTGAACCCTATAACGGCGATGGGCTCACCTCCTGTCACGTTGGGTTAAAT
>SJJU01046246.1:0-12153 GCA_012932125.1 Conopomorpha cramerella
AAAAAAAAACGCCTCCGTGCACCTCTACACAGGATTTGTCACTCACATTGTCAAAACATTCACATGATATAGGCTGTTGAGCACTGTTCACTGCTGAATTTATTAGAGTCTCACACTCCCTATTTCCAACTATGATGGAATATAGTTTCATGATGACTCCCTATTTCCTACTATGATGTTTCCCACCATCCTGTCACCAGTCTAATACCTAATTGTTAACACCTAAGCTGATAAAATGAGATATCGCGTCAAAGCAGGAGTCAGTTCAGGCGCACATGTCCTCAGAACAATAGCTGTAATACCTACAATCGGGGCAAGTAGCTTTATTCACATCTAGATCGCGCAACGCTTTACGTAACTCTTTTTGGCGAATGTGGATTTCGGACATAGCCGTCACTCCACAGCCATTCGTCGACAGAGATACCGCGTTACCAGCATCTAGACGCGAAGATTCCGCAAATAGGGACGGAAGTAGATCTTCTTTGTCCTGGGCGGAGTGTGCGAGTGACCAGTCAGACTTCAGCAGTGGAGGCAGTGAGGGGTTGCAGAAGTTCGCCTCGACCGCCTTGGTCAGGGTCCAAAACGCTTTACGACCCGCAGGGTAAGATATTTGGGCAGAAACAATAAAGATTTAGATAGGGTTTTAGGTATTTGGACAATGTATTTAAAATGCTGGTAGATATGAAACTTTGGATTTTTTTCTGTACACCTATTAAACTCTTTTTCAGAGCCTATGTAGGCAACGCAAAGCTCGTATGGTGAAGGACAATATCGTGATGAATCCTGCCCATCGCGAGGTGTGTGAGCCCTATAACGGCGACGGGCTCACCCCCTGTCACGTTGGGTTTAATACGCTTAGTGTCCCGTGGGCAATTGTTTAGTAAGTGCCTCTGCCTACCCAGATTTGGGATTAAAATGCGTAAAGGGTGTGTGTACCTTTTAAACCTTAGGTATGTACTCCAATACTACTATTTTAATTTGAGATATTCCGAAGGTTGGTCAGTAATTTTGAAACATTATTATTAAGTAAGTTTTTTTTAATTTTAGGTAGTAAATAAATACGTAACGAACTATTTAATCATATTAATACCTGGAATGGTACCAACCAACGGAACATTTAGATAGCCTGCGAGATCACCAGATCTCACCTCTTCAGATTTTTGTTTTTTGCGTTTCTTTCAATCCTATGCGAGTCGAGGACTAATGGTCAGAATATGATTTGCACTATTCACCACAACGTGTTGTTAAAAGTTACTAGAAATTAATCCCTTACATTTGTTCATCCAAGAAAATGAATTATTACTCAGTACGAGAAACTAATTTACTTAGACTGCCAATTTATTTCGTTTAATTATAATAAGTTAATATTTCATGGTTTTTATTTCCTTTGATGAACGGAGTTTGTTAGAGATTATATCCTTACTAACTTTTTCCCGCGACTTCATCCGGGTCCCGCGAGCGACCCTGTGCAATGTCATCTGTGTAATTGTAGTTTTGCAACAGTTTTTACATGAATATCTACGTAAGCCTTGAAATGTTTACTGTATGTAATATTTACATACAACAATTTATACCCGCTGATTTCCGTTCCCGTGGGAATTTTCTAACTGTAAGAAGCTGACTTGGAAAATTAAAGCCTTAAAACATTTATATAAAACTTGCTCATTCTCGTTCCGGAGAGAATTTCTCAAGATCACTTTCGTAACTAAACTCTTCAATTCCTAAAATAACGTTACGTGCCAAATTTGAAACCCCTAACATTTGAGGTTGTTTTCTTCTCATACAAGGTTTTCCCGTTAATTACGGTTTCCGTGGGAATTCCGGTAATTCCTTTCTTAGTGTTACCATAGGTTACGTCAGAAGTCTATGCTAATTTTCAAGTTTCTGCCTTTAGATGTTTGGACTCTCCTCCGTTTCGCAGCCGTTTTGCATCTTTGAATTGATTTTTCTAGGAAATTCACCGTTTTGTAAAAGTTATCCCCACTAAAGAGCCTTCCATTGAAGCCCTCTACTACTATACAGGTTTATGTCTATTTTAAAAGCTTTTATTTAACTTGCAATGTATTTATATATGTGTGTTCGGTGCAAATCTTGCAACTCAATTTTGAAGCAGATGTACTCAACCGATTAGGCTGAAATTTTGTATATACCTTAGGTTGGGATCACAATACACTATGTGACGTTTTTCAGAATCCAACATGGAGGCAGTTACAAGATGGCGGACTATTTTTAATGCACCCCTACAATATGGGTATCAAATGAAAGGGCGTGCTAAGAATAATTTGGAAAATAAACTGACCTTTTTCTAAAACAAACATGGCGACACCTACAATATGGCGGACTGTTTGTTTTTAATGTACCCCTACGAAATAGGTATCATATGAAAAGGCTTGCTAAGTTATATAAGTAATAGTAGATAACTAAAAATAAGAGAAAAGCAAAAGTGTACCAGATTTGTGAGAATGGTACTGAACGTGTTCCAGGTCAACTGTTTTGGTGTTGTTTGAGTTGAGGGGTTGAGGAGAATTCTGACAGCTTTGATAAGATTTATGACTGAGGAGAATGTTGTCCACCTGGCAGAGAGTTTTTTCGGCGTTGTGGAGAATTTTTACCTCCTTGAGGAGAGGTTTTTCGGCGTTGAGGGGAATTTTTACCTCCTTGAGGAGAGGTTTTTCGGCGTTGAGGGGAATTTTTACCTCCTTGTGGAGAGTTTTTTCTACCCTGCGGTGAGTTATTTCCACCTCTTTGAGGAGGATTATTTCTGACTTGCGGAGAGTTCCTTCCACCTTGCGGAGAGTTATTTCCACCTGCTTGTGGAGAGTTTTTTCGGCGTTGAGGGGAATTTTTACCTCCTTGTGGAGAGTTTTTTCCACCTTGCGGAGAATTATTTCCACGTCCTTGAGGAGAGTTTTTTCGGCGTTGAGAGGAATTTTTACCTCCCCGAGGAGAGTTTTTTCTACCCTGTGGAGAATTATTTCCTCCTTGAGAAGAGTTTTTTCGGCGTTGAGAGGAATTTTTACCTCCTTGCGGAGAGTTATTTCCACCTCCCTGAGGAGGATTATTTCCGACTTGCGGAGAGTTAATTCCACCTGCTTGTGGAGAGTTTTTACGGCGTTGAGAGGAATGTTTACCTCGTGGTGGAGAGTTTTTTCGACCTTGCGGAGAGATAGTTCCATCTCCTTGAGGTGGGTTTTTTCCGCCTTGCAGAGAGTTTCTTCCACCTTGAGAAGAGTTATTTCCACCTCCTTGAGGAGAGTTATTTTCACCTGCTTGTGGAGAGTTATTTCCACCTCCTTGAGGAGAGTTATTACCACCTACTTGGGGAGAGTTATTTCCACCTCCTTGAGGAGAGTTATTTCCACCTCCTTGTGGAGAGTTATTTCCACCTCCTTGAGGAGAGTTATTTTCACCTCCTTGAGGAGAATTATTTCCACCTCCTTGAGGAGAGTTATTTCGACCTGCTTGAGGAGAGTTATTTCCACTGCCTTGAAGAGAGTTATTCCCACCTCCTTGAGGAGAGTTATTTCCACTTTGCGGCGAGTTTTGTCCTTGAGGAGCATGTTGAACTCCTTGAGGAGAATTTTGTTTTCCTTGTCGAGAAGCCTTGGCCATTAGAATGGCAACTCCCACCGACATGAAGAACAGCAAAAAATCTGAAATGAAATAAACTCGTGACTTGGGCCTAATAATCTATATATGAAGTAAATGTTTTATTGCGCGACAAGTAATAAAGGATATCGATCCCTTTCTGAGTTCAATGAATAGAATTAAGTTACACATATTTATAGATAAGTTCTCGTTTTGTCTCTAAATACAATAATAAAATACTTTGAAAATGTACCTTATTTTTTTCATGTCTGTTGTATTAGGAATACACTCTACTTATATACAGAAGTAATAAAAAAGAAAACGGAAGCCTGTCGTGGTAAACACATTTAATAAACAGGTTCAATTTCGCTTTAAGTAAACTTAAATCTTATATATCTCATAGATAAAGATCTTGTAAATCTTATATATAAACATCTCTCATCACAAAATTACCATACGACTCCACAGTCACTGGGCCGATTTTACTTTATATTACTTTTAGTTTTATTATCAAAATAGTTAAAGGGCTGTAGCATGTACAGCTGTAGGATTGTATTAGTGTATTTCTTCCGAAACACGGGACACAAATGCGACATACTATGGCAAAACATTCGCCGGGCATGCTATTAATTCTATTAAAAAAAACTCAGGAGACGACTGGTACATAGTACATAAGTCCTCCTATGAAATTTCTGTGCAGCTGGCTTAGCGATTTTATGTTAGCCCCATTGAAGGTGCAGTAAATGCTATCTCTCCAGTTCGCATGACGTCACTAAGCCAGGTATACAGATACATTGATATTTGCGACGGCTTGTAATGCAGTGAACTATTTAGGTACATACGTAAACAAATAAATTTAGGTGCTACTATTAATTTTTGCGGTATCATACCTATCTATGTATATCTCATTAATTGCATCTTATTCATGAAAATAATATTAAAGTAATGAATTGTACTACTTACTCGATTTCAACATGTCGAATTTTAAAGAAGCATACCCCTACAAAATAACGGGACACATTGCATTTTATACTGAAGTTCACACCCGTGAAATATTTGTGTTATTGTCGTGGCGAATTTCCGATAACCGATTAACTGCTGCGTGTAGTCTAGTCCATGCGTAACAGTGTAGATACTGCACGCAGTACCTATCTAACAGTGGCGTGCACTGGCTTTTATGACAAGGTAGGCAGTAATCCCCAAGGATGGACATCTATGTATAGGTAACTTGTCTTTACGAAATCTAGGTCTACTCACCCTATCTACTCACCCACAAAACACAGGAACTTCGTCAGCCTATATCGTGAGTACAATAAAAAAAGATCTAGCACCTGGCGGTTCGCTCTATGATAGTAGACGCAAACAATAACCGTTTGGTCCGCCTGAATGGAATGTCCATCTGGTATGGATGACGTTTTTCAGTTCCTCTGGGTGTCAGTGGAGTGCACTGGCTTTTACGACAAGGTAGGCACGAATCCCCAAGGATTGACAACTATGTATTGGTAACTTGTCTTTACGAAATATAGGTACCTACCTATCTACTCGCCCACAGAGACAGGACCTTTGTTAGCCTATTACGCGAGTATAACAAAAAAAGATCTAGCAATAACTCTATTATTAGGTCGGGAAGCCAAAATACTAAGGTAGGCGTAAATACTAAGTGTCTTTTTGCATATATGATGTGCATGCCACTGCTGGTTGTCCTATAGTAAAAGTGTTCCACTTTGTGTGTCACACAGTGTCACTGGAGGTAATGGTTATTCATCAACTCAGCAGACTCTCAGAAATACACCCGACAGAAGAAAGATAGGCTCGCAGGTTTGCGGCGATGGTCAACGCTTTGTAGCCGAGCATCAAACAAATTACCGTAACCTATAAGCCATCCAGTACGCCTCTACTGCCTCTAGAGCCTCAAGCTGGTTTATTTAAACTGAAAGTGTCAAGCAGGTCGTGCCCCACATCAGCTGGTATCCCGAAGGTATCTAAATTTAAAGTTTGGCGAAAATATTATACATTTTAACTTAAAACCGTTAATCGTTTGTTTTATTTAAAACAAAAATATCTTCCAAGAAGAGTTCATGCCACTATCGAAAGAAGCTTCACATATTTTCGCCATTTTCTCAAATAAAAACTTACGATAAATAGAAGAAACCAATATATGTATTCCACAAGAAAACAATATAATCATTTATTTTCAGTTCCAGTAATTCATATTATTAGACATCGGATAGTCTACTGTAAGAACTTCAGTATGGACAATTTTAACCGCTCAAGAAAGAGGCTTGGAATTTGACAGGTCGTCCTGACATTCCAGGAAATTACCTTATAATTAATCCTAAAATTCCTGTAATCTAAAACAATTCCTGTAGTAATTAACTATATAAATTTCCCGAAATTCCCACGGATACAGGAATTAGCAGGAAAACACGTTTGTATACGAATACAAAACTTCATCGGGTGAGTCAATACTTGAAATGTCGCATGTATTGATGTAAAAAAAAATATTTCGGTTACGAGTACGACAAATATTAGCAAAATGACACCGGCAACCGGAAAAAATGTTTACTGCGTAAGTTAGTACTCAAATGAGGCGTTTAAAGGAAAAGTATCTAAAAACTTCCCGAAATTCTCACGGGAACTGGACAGCAGGCAAACAAACCTACAACAGAATCTACGTGCCAGCAGTTGTCCATACAACATGAAATAGACCATCTTAAATAAAAAACCACGCGGACGACGTCGCAGGTAAAAGCAAGTATATATTGAGCTAGTATCATGAATCACGTTACAATAACTGAATTACACGCACACGTTATCATTTTCTTTTAATTTAAATAAGTGTTGAGTTGTTTCACTTTCACAATTAGATTCGGTTGCTAGTAGGACTAACATATCGTATATGTTTTTATTCAAATATTAGCCGTCCCAGAAAACGTTTGTTTTGCCATAGAAAGAGTTATTTTCTTACACCAGAGCTTACTTTTACGCTGTGTATTGGAGGAAATACAGCTGGGCTATACACTAAGCTCAGTGTGGGAGGTAGCTGTAATGTAATTAAAACAAATGTACTGGCTCAAATTTAAACGATTTTATTTTCAATCACAAGAAATCCCTTGACAGATTTCGGGATCACTATCATCACCATCAGCCGCTTGACGCCCCCTGCTGGTCGGGGGCCTATGTTTCATACTACAAAAAAACAAGAACCTAACCAATAAACATAATAAAGTAACAAAAAGATCACGAATCTAAAAAGTAGAAGATTTTCAAAAACACTGAACCAGATTGTCTGCTTAGGTCAGCCAAGACCATCCCCTTAGCTCACAAAACCCACTCAAGACAGAGCAACTAATGGAATGAAATGATATTATGTTGTTTCTTGCCCTTCGTCTCCTTAGTACCATTGATGGTACTACTGATACCAACATGTATTGCTCGTTCCATTGAAGGTACTATGAATACCAACATGTATTGCTTCAATTGCTTGTACCTCTATATACCTACTGCACTAGCTCAATATTGACGATTCTCTTTCGAAATTCACAATTGAAAGTATTACAAATATGAAATAGTGGCCAAATATTTGTAGTAGCTGTTAATATAAAAATATATGTTTCACAATGATCATTTATTTGTATACTAGGCACTAGATTAAAAATACTTTCCAATTAATATACTATTAGTTTTTCAAAAAATAATGGTACGTCTATGATTTCATGCATGAGCTGCATCTGCACCTCCATGGTTCGGTTTCGGTTAATTATTTTATTTACACGTTTTGTATTTAAATCTCTTACTTTGACAGCACTAAAAGCTGCAACATTCTCAATTATCTTAAGACAGTGTGCCAACGTTATTGGTTTCCTTTTATATTCGGAGTTCCAACCTTCAAAGGAATTAGTAATTCGGCACACACATGGATTTTTTCGGCATCCAATATTTTTCCATGTAATGCATAAACAACTAGATTTTTATGGTGGACTAACATTTTACTCTCCCCAAGAACATATTTCCATCCCTCATCTATTTTATCCATGGGGAGATATTGTGCATAACAATACAGTTTTCCGAAGATGGTCTTTCAGTGTAAGAGCCTTTGCTTTTCTCCATTACTTATTTTGAAGTAAGTTATAATTTAATGGTACTAGCGATACATGTTGGTATCAGTAGTACCATCAATGGTACTAGCTAATGGCACTAAGGAGATGAAGGGCAAGAAACAACATAATATCATTTCATTCCATTAGTTGCTCTGTCTTGAGTGGGTTTTGTGAGCTAAGGGGATGGTCGTGGCTGACCTAAGCAGACAATCTGGTTCAGTGTTTGTGAAAATCTTCTACATTTTAGATTCGTGATCTTTTTATTACTTTATTATGTTTATTGGTTCTTGTTTTTTTGTAGTATGAAACATAGGCCCCCGACCAGCAGGGGGCGTCAAGCGGCTGATGGTGATGATAATGATCCCGAAATCTGTCTCTACCTAATGCTAAGCAGCACGAGATGTTAGACACGACGATAACTTCCACCCGCAACTCTCCTCTTTCTAGGCTCTTACGTGGAGGCTAACGCCAATTAGCAGCCAAGACATTAGGCATCCTCAAATTGTGCGACGGTACCTCATACCGAACAGACGCTCGCTCGTACATGCAACACTGCTCGCATCTTTGGAGTGGAAAAGTCCCTAAAGAAATGCACACCAAACGCGGTGGGGCGATGTTGCCCGTGTCTGCTGTCGCACAAGAGGTTTCTAAACAGAAGCTCAACAAGCGGACAGTTTCCGGTATAGGAGACTGATGTCTCAAGAAAACTCATAATTATGTCCAGGGCACGCGCAACGTTGCAAATGTTGTTACGCATATAATCAAATGAACAAATGACCAATTATCGGAAATTTGATACGATAATAATACAAATATTTCATGGGTGTAATTTTCTGTATAAATACCGTGAGCCATTACGTCCATGAGCTCAAATTCAACACCATGTTCTGCAAGTCCAGTAAGTAACACTCATCTTTATGTCTACGCCACATCGGGTTTCACCAGCCAACTTTAATGTATTTTATTATTAACTAGACTCCCACTCCAGTTGAATTAACATCACGATTTTGTATGGACGTACCATTACATGAAACAATAATTATTAAAATGATGAGTTACTTTCAGGTATTTTGTTCATGGCGGTGGTACTCAGCGCTTTGCCAGCGATCCATAGCACCAATGGCACCAATGACAACAGTAGCACCAAACATCCATCTGATGAGACGTTAAACACTACTCCTCCTCCCACTACCCATAAAGTTATACTTGAGAAGACACCAACAAACCCAATTATCTGCAGATTACTTCATATAAGTTGTTAAAATGTTTTCAAAAAGTTAAATACTACCTAAATACATATTTGTGGTTATTTTGGACAAATCTAAATACAAAAATATATACCTACAAATAAAATTCCTGATTTTTTTATTTTCGGGTTCCAGTATAACATCACTTTGTTGACCGTCTGTTTGTTTCAGAATGCTCAGGTAACTGTACGTGTGTATACTGTAACTACTGCCCCTTAGAGCTTTGAAAAAACAAACCTCTAAGCCAATGCAATCTAACGACAGCCGTTAATATAGCCAATTTACATAAAACTTATCACACTCCTAAGGGATTCAAAACTCAGGACTGACTGAAACACCTGATTGATTGAAAGGCACATACATCTGGTACTAAGCAACAAATAGGAATGATCTGAATCCGATGCCTAATATAACATATTAGGCATGTAACAAACATGTTACTTCACGTATTTAGTTAAATACTGACACGAGTTTCCGAGGTGCGAGACCTGGGGGTGATACTCGACAGTGAACTTCGTCTACACACGCATATCGAGCATATCACGTCCAAAGCATATCGTATGTGCTTTGTGCTTCGTCAAAGCAAAGTTTTTAGAAACTTTAAAACAATAGAAATACTGTACAATTCCCTCGTACGATCTAACCTAGAATATGCATCAACTGTGTGGAATCCACATTGTGCTGTTTATATCCAAGCTATTGAGCGCATCCAGAAGAAATTTAAGAAATATGCCAAATATCGACAATTAAAGAAACCAGATAGCTTCGGGTACGTAAATTATAAAATGATGTCGTTAGAGAATAGAAGAAAAGTGAGGGATCAAATCCTTTTGTACAAGCTCATCAACAATCATCTCGATTCTCCTTATCTGACGCAAAACATATCTTTTAGATGTCGACGCCCTGCTTCTAGGGTTAAGGATCTTTTTTCTATACCATACAATAGGACGATTTATGCCCAGAATAGGTTTATTGTAAGAGCTTGCAGAAACTACAACATTTCATTTACCAACGCGGATATGTTTAATACCTCTGTTAAGAAGTTTAAGTCAATACTGGAATCCATTCTGAAAACACATACTTAACACAACAGCACGTCCAATAAAAATAAAAATAATTACAATCTACAATAAAAATAAATAAATAATTTAAATGATACAATACTGTCCACCGCTATTTATGTATCTATCTATCTATACCTCTATACTTGTAAATTTATCCACACAAGTTATATAAATATAAATATTATTATGTTATTATAGTTAAGTAAATATAATAATTAAACACCTACACACACGTAATTATGTATTAATATCTTATTCTATCTGTCATATACTCAATACTTTTATCAGTCTGTTCTCCTTAATTACTCATATTTTTGTCATACTTACCTCTGTAATGAGTAAGAATGGTCATAAAATCTTGTTTGTTTTAAAATATGATACCAACCGCCTAAGTGTGACTGACAAACTATAAATGGAAACTGTTTTGGATAAGGTGATATTTATACAATTTATTTTATGTACTGAGAACTCTGTATGTTTCCTATACTAAATAAATAAATGTTCCACATATATCTACCGGGTTGTATGGAGCCCTCAGTGCGCGAGTCAGATTCGCACTGGGCCATCTTAATGGATCTCTTCATACCAAAAGCACCATCAACTGATCAAGTTTGTCGAAACTTTTTCGTTTCAGTACGGTCTACAGAAACAGTAGTGTCACTTATCACGTATCACTCTGTGTAATTTAATGTATAATAAAAATAACCCATTAGCCCTTTATTTCTAAAGACAAGGCGGGACAAAAACGACACCACTGGCGTGTGAGAGAACGTTAATAACTCTATTTTTAAAGTCAATCAAACGAAGTGAACGCTAGTCACGGCTACGGCATTTGTCCATACAGCACGAAATAGACCATCTTAAATAAAGAAAATCACGCGGACGAAGTCGCAGGCAAAAGCAAGTATATATTGAGCTAGTATCATTAATCGCGTTACAAGAACTGAATTACCCGCACACGTTATCATTTTCTGTTAATTTAAACAAGTGTTGAGTTGTTTCACTTTCACGATTCGATTCGGTTGCTAGTAGGACTAACATATCGTATATGTTTTTATCCAAATACAAGCCCGTCCCAGAAAACGTTTGTTTTGCCATACAAAAAGTTATTTTCTCACACCAGAGGTCGCTTTACGTCGTCGTGTATTGGAGGAAATACAGCTGGGCTATACACTAAGCTCAGTGTGGGACGGAGCTGTAATGTAATTAAAATAAACGTATTGGCTCAAATTTACACGATTTTATTATCAATCACAAGAAACAACATAATATCATTTCATTCCATTAGTTTCTCTGTCTTGAGTGGGTTTTGTGAGTTAAGGGTATGGTCTTGGCTGACCTAAGCAGAGTTTTGTCTGTTCTGAGTAGCCATCGTCTAATACTAGCGCTCATTCTGCCTTTCATACCATTGGTTTGTCTGCTCTCAGGAGGGGCGGTACGTCCATAGAAGCAAATAAGCTCTGCATTCCCTGGCAAATTGACTAAAACAATTAGCGTAGTTAGGTATCTATAACACATTTAGTCGTCACGTAGGTACTGTAAATTAGGCAATTTATCAATTACAGACTTTCGGTTATTTAAAATGTGCATCGAAAACACAAATTCGTTCTAGACCAATCAAAACACTAATCTCTCATTAATCTATTCTTCCCCGTGTCAACGAAAACAAATTCGTGCAATGTTGCCTCATCGTTCCATCGATAGGTAACACAAATTTCGCCTCAACCAATCCAAACATAGTATTTAGCGCATCAACGAAAACAAATTCATGGGACGTTGCCGCTTCGTTGCATCGTCTAGCCCGGGGAAGCTGCTAGACCTCAAGCTTCCTATTTTTTTCTCTTTCTCTGTATACATCCCTTTCACCTCGGTCTATTAGCGCGGAGCGTTACTATGAAAAATATGGAGAAATTTACGCCACAGCGAAAGCGCAGCTTCTTCCGCATTTTTTCATACATTATTGGAATAATAAGGGCTAGAATGCTATGACAGTGCGTAAAGATGTGCGACAGAGAATGAGTGATGTGTGAGCGAGCGAGAGAGATGCCGGCCATGTTGACATATTGCAAGTATTGTTTATTTATATTGGAGTATGCATTGTTTTAGGTTATGTTATGTACGTTCATTCGCGCTTTATTTTATAAAATAATTAAA
>SJJU01046397.1:0-15683 GCA_012932125.1 Conopomorpha cramerella
TAAATTTTGTAAGATGTTAAAAATATGACGGCTCCACCCAGAACCTTTTACCTAATTTCTTACAGGCTTCGAAATTCATACAAAAAAAAATTGTTATTCTATAAACAAATGTAGCGCCAACTTTATTGTGTGTAATCATCATGGATTATCGTAGCTCTGCAATTGGTTTCGAATAAATCAAGAGTTGATGATGTCTGAACCTGAATGTCACGATTTTATTGCCATTTACATAACAATTACACGGCCAATGTGAGCAATCCCCCTAGCCACAGTCTGTGCATACACACCACTGTAGGCGCCTGGAGTACCTAGTTGAGTTCTTGCCGGAGGTTCTAGTCATTGTTACCATTAATACCAGTTGTATGACTTTTCGAATAGGTACGTCAGTCACTGGGATAAAACTACGTGAAATTTACTTATAAGAGCTTTCATCAGTAGGTACCCATCATCAATAGGAATCTGTTGTACCTATATTATATGTATATTATTAAAAAGCTTTAGGGTCACCTATATCTCTGGAAGTGATGATATTATTTAAAACAGCATTTCGTTCCTAGCTCAGAGGCTATCGGTGGCAACACAGCGAGGCAACGTTGCAAGCATCTTGGGCTCCATCGAGTCCACAGCAATTTTATATTGACATTGAGTTTCTTTTTAATGTTATTTTTATTAATGTTTTTGACTCATTTTTAATTTATATGACATATTTTTTTTGACAGTATTTAATAGTTTATGTGTGTTTTCTTCGTGTTCAAACAATATTCTGCCAATGCAGAGACCACATTAGTTAGTGATAGTTGTTATCTTCACCTGTGTCCACCTGTATGAGAGAGTAGGTAGGTACTTGCGAAGATAATTCAGTTATTAGAAAATGTCACAGAATATATTTAGAAATCGCGGCGGAGGCTTAATTATTTTCTGGAATCACTTAAGTCCTGTGAACATGAACTTATTGACCTTTCATTCAACTCATCAACGACAGCTTATGGTTTCACTTGGGTACCTACATATTCTGCGTCATTATGATTTACCGTCAGTGCACGACGCGCATGCGGGTACAGACTTATAAAGTAATGGTAGACAATAGCAGTAATTCTTTTAATTCAATAAAAGCAGTCCTGAGGTATATTCAAGTATCCCTAGCTATAAACTGTATGTACTTTTGAGCCAACTTATTCAGGCAAAGCCAATGACCTCATAAATTATTACCACGCATTATCATATATAGTGATAACTTTACGTATTGCATAGCAAATTGTACGCTCCTCGAGAACAATCAAGACCTAAATTCAATGCTAATGGATAAGTAGTTGTGTCCATTGAAGCTTCTGGTCGCCCAGCGGCACTTTCCTACTAGAAGCCTTACACATACGCAACAGATTGGAAACCGATGGAAATAGCCCTTCCATTGAACTGAAAGCCTGGGAGGTTTGGACGAAATGGACCGAACCGGAGATCAAATCAATCGGAAGGATCGTGTCTGTACCTAGTAAAAACTGGTTTATCCTATTTAATATAATGCACCTAAGTACATGACGTCATTGTCTTGTTTACTGCTAGGTAATTACGAAATGAAACTTATTAAATTAGGAGCAAGTTTCATTAAATATTGCTGTTTGCCTAATGTTTATTGACTGTTATTGAGACTGAGTGAAAACATAATATTTCGCAACAACAGACCAAATCTAATGAGTGCCTAAAAGTTGTTTAAAAAGGTAACATTTATAAGGTGCATGTGGATAGGAATAAGATGAGTTGATCAAGCTATTATTCCTAATCGAGGATGTTTCTTATAGAGAAGGATTACTTATAAAATAAATATATACCGTTAAAATAATAATATGCTAACAAACAACATTGAAACGACTTTCAAGTTAATTTTATCTGAAAGGCGTAGCAGCGGGTATTGGCACGTACATAAAGCAACGTTTCTAAACCTTTTCAGAACAGTTTTGTAATGTTCGTACCTAAATAATGTAGATAAGTATTGGAAAATCGATGTTCTAATGAATAATTTAGTAGGTGACCGCGGCGCAGGGCCCGCATCATCAATCTTATTACAAGAACTTAACATTGTTCAGTATTCAAATAGTTGCCTAGAAGATGGATCACCGTCGCGTCGCCGCGTGCAATGTAGGTGTTCCGAGTTGTGCATGGCTGACTGCGGCGCTGGGAAGTGCCAAATCAGACAATTTGCATCACACTATGGCTGCCGATAGGCATTTTGCGCTGCAACAACGCACAGAATATCCGTTAATTGCCTCCTGATAGTTGGCGATACAGTCACGGCCATGCCATGTATAACGTTGAATATGCAGAGCTGCGATACATTACGAGTATTGAAGACAGAGTCCGGATGCACGGATTACAACTGTACCCATATGGTGTAAAATAATACGTTTGCTACGTGCGAGGTGTTGCCTGAAATTTGGAAACCACAGCGGCTGTTCGCCCCAAGTCACACTAATTACTATTGAATTCTGTGTTATAGCTATGTTCGCTTTTAATGTTACATGAATCAAAAGAAGAATAATAAACATGGGTTCGTGTACGTATTAGGGATAGTACCTGGACGACCGAGCTTCGCCCGATTATTATTATTTTATTTGTAAACCTAGTTTTTTGGAATTTTATACAGTGTGTAAAAAGTGTAGAGCCGATAACTTTAAGGGCTCAATGTACTCATGAAACTGAACATCTTTGCTTAAGAAATAGGTCGAAATGTGGAATAAAAATTTTAACTTTCCATACAAATTGTTAATTATTTTTCATATTTCGACCTATGTCCCTTGGGGAAAGTTGTTCAGTTTCATGAGAAGTTATCGGTTCTACTCTTTTTACATCCTGTATTGTATTTAGGTAGGTACGAATTATATTGAAATTTGAGCAATTTTTCATGCCCGAAAACACGGTTGGAAAGATGTTTTCTAAAAATTAAACCTAGCTAGATCGATTTATCGCCCCCAAATCCCTCTACATACCAAATTTCATGAAAATCGGTGCAGTCGTTTCCGAAATTCCAATTATATATATATATATATATTATATATATATATATATTTATATACAAGAATTGCTCGTTTAAAGATAAAGATTACCTGCCTTTTAGAAGGAACGAGAGTGGTGACAAAACTTTGCTGAAGACAGACAAACGTTCGCACTACGTTCGCGTAACTTCTTCTAATGTAATATTCAGTGACCCGAAATCAGTCGGTTATTAAATCGGAGTGTTATCGCTCGACTGAAAAGGTTTTCACATTCCGCGTGTTTTAAGTTATTTATACAGTTCTAAATAAAAGTTTCCTGAATCGGTTTAAACCTTTCCACGAACATGAGATCACTCCATAATAATTCACACTGTGCTGTATAGAAACAGTTAATTCACTCGATTATCTCACTAGTTACAAACACTAGAATTTGCAGAATAACGTTTAAATTTAAATAATCTTTTAATAGTATATGAATCTCAGATCACTAGGTAAATATTAATTCGTTGTGCGGTGTACCTTCATCATGTACCTAATGATTATTTGATTGCTGTTGATTGTTCGGGACCCCGTTTGATTGAAGACAAGATAACATTAATGTAAGCACACAGGTACCGAAAACAAATGTATTTTTGTGATGAAATAGCCCGGAGTTACGATGATTTGGATCGCCGATTACCTATACGGGTAGGAATCAAAATTAGTAACTAGCATAAATCTTAGTCTAATCTGATTAACACGTACCTAGACTGCAATTCCAGCTAGTGCTTGTTGCAATTTGTAGCTGTAAATGTGGTATTTAGGCGATGCATATCAGACAACATAGTTACAACTTCCTGCGGTGGTGTAGATAATGTTCCACTATTGTAATACCTACCTAGTACCTACTGTGGTGCATGGTATCTGCGCGAGCGCAAATGTCTTTCACAAGTTAGCATTGTGTAAGACGATTCTGAAAACGTTATTTATTTTGAAAGCTATTGATTTAGTCACGGTTTTACACACCACTAAACAAATATCTTACTACTAATTATGTAGTGTAATAAATTATCAGATAAAATGGTTGTCTGTAAAGTCAGTTTACGGACGCTTTACGACGTTTAGTTTGACGTGACAACGTCATACATTACAGTAGTATAATAGTACATATAATAATATAGAAGAAGTGATCATGCGTCTCTCTCGTTCGTGCCGCGCTCTCGCTTGCGGAACGGGATAATGATGTCATCTTTCTTTCTTGCACATGCAGGAGTTTTCTATAAAAACAATCACACAAAAGAGCGAGTAAGAAGATGAACGGTCATAGAATAAAGTAGTTGCATCTCTGTCGTTTCTTACTATCTATGACAGATTGTTTTTTTTTAGAAAGCTCCCCATTGAAGTAAATGTGACTGATCATCCGGTGGGAGCCTGATTGGGCAACGTTTCATCACGACACTACATTATTTCAGCAACTGCAGTCTGTCAACGGTCGGGCTACTTTCGTCATTAAGAGTTTTGCCACAATATTCTGCAGCAATTAAAAAAAAAATATCATGATACATAGGTCGTAATCGGGAGGTTCTGGGCTTGAGTCCTGCTGTTCCAAGGTGTGTACCAATGGGTCTCTTTTCCAGAGCCTTTGTAGGTACGCTACGCGGTGCTTTTACTGTGAAGGTCGTCGTAATCGTGATGAAATCTAATCTCTAGGGGTGTGGATAACGCTATAACGGCGATGGGCTTACTCCACGTCACGTTGGATTAAATAAGCTTCGTGAACTGTATAAAGCTTAGGCTTCGGTCTACGCCGCTTTGGGAATAAAAGTTGTAAAATGTATTTATGTCAAACTCTCGGTCCTTGGCTAAGCGAAGTATCGTCGACCAGCGAGCAGCGCACAACTGGGACAATTCGATATTAGCATTCAGTCATGTGAATCATTAAACCTATGATTAAGATTGATTTGAATGCTTCGTAGTGGTCTTGCTTCACGTCAAGATGAGGTGTTAAGTGTGTAGGCAGGTGCTTAACCAATATTATTTTAAACTAATTAAATGTGAACCCGATTTAATTAGAATTCTTTAACACTTTTACCTAAAAACGTCCTCCGGATACTTTAATAGACCAGGAGTAACATCTACTAAATACATGGCCTTTTTCCCGAATCTGCCACTCACCGAAAAAAGGAATACATGTACCTACTATCGATCCAGTTATACGTTTACAAATAGCCAGACCTGACGATTCAATATCGCTTGGATAATATTTCCGACTCTACACAGCAAATGTAAAAAGACATTTATTGCAATGTAAACCACATAGATTGTCTCGGGTGTTTTATTGCTCCTAACGCGTATGCAAATGGTAGTTCCTATTTGTCAGGTGGCCGTAAATATTGCATTGAACGGTGCATTGTGCTGCCACACTACACCGCAGAGCCGTCAACTGTATGAGCCGCTCGATGCAAGCGGTGGAAACAATAACGAGGCGTCAACTCCACGTCGTTTCTAACAAACACGAATACTTTAGCTTTATTTTTGTCACAATGCTTGCTGCTATGTGGAACAAAAAATTATTTCAGCAAACGAGTTTCAGGTATCACTAGTGTGAGTTTAAGTTTATCCCAAACTTTTAACCGTAAAGTCTGGATAGATGGGATACATGATTCGTTGGAAGGTGGCAAAAAAAGTTACGGGGGGAATAAGGAAAAATTTATTAATTCTGGTTGACATAATTATCTAATGTTTAGTATTTACTCGTTGTATTATTTGTTCAGACATTTAATTAGTATCAATTATGAATAACAAATAGATGTGTGTGACCGATAGACAGGGTAAAGCAAATGGACTCTGTGTATAAAGTTGAAGAAGTTAGTCAGATGTTTGAGGTGCAGTGTTGCGGCGCGGCTGCTACCTGGCTCCTAGCCTTGCCACGAATGCTGACATGTCCAAAATTGGATATCAACTTGCGAAAATACCAATTGGAAGAAAAAGTTTAAAAACTAGAAAAACCGGGTCATTGGTTTTCGTGTGTACATAGTGGTTTTATTAATCCCAAAACTGCCAACGTTAATGTATCGAAAGCAGTTGACATTGAAGTCTAGCTAGACTTAAACTAGGTACCTAAACAGAATGTCTGCCACGGTAGTGGTTATCAAATATCATGTGATACTGTAATTATGGCCTATGTATTTAATAGGCTCGATATCGTTTGATTCGTTAATATTAAATAATTACATTTGCAAAATAATCCCTAAAGTTACACTGAGAGTCAGTAGATACCATTACTAACGTAATTGATATTTTATGGAACCTATAAAGAATTGACTGCCTAAGATATTTACATATCTATGTGTCGTGGGTGCAGCTCGAGGTACTCTAGGTAGAGATAAGTATTAGACACTGTTAGACACACCTTACATACCATTAGGTACATTCTCATGGAGTGGAGCGTGTACATTAACTTAAATGAAATCTTATGACGTTGATTAACTGTGCACTATTCGGTCCTTGTGGGCACCTGTACACCTGCCGGCCTGGCGGCTCACATTCGATTCATCAAGGACTCAGTGTGAATGTGCTTGAGACTACAGTGGCTATATATCTACCTGTTTATAATTTGCCTCTGGTGTCTTTAGTACAATTGACTTGCACCATTAACGGTACTGGTGACACTACTATGTGTCCTTAGTACCATTGAAAAAAATATCATGAACTACATTGGCTTATGTTTAATGTAAAGAGTGAAGGTGACATTACGGTTGAATTATTTTTAGGAAAATGCGTTGTCAAATATTCTTTATACGTATACAAAACAAAATTTTAAATAGTACTAAATCCACATAGCAGTGTCACCTGTACCACTAATGGTACAAATCAATGGCACTAAAGACACCAAGAGATAATTTGTAGCACGCCGTATGTACCGAATATGATTTGTATGCATGTTGCGCCATGTGATGACGACCTACCTGCAGTCACTGTCTCGCTGCTCCTGGTTTGATCTGTGGAAGTAGGTGTTGTTGTGTCGCCAGAACATTACTCATTCCCTTAATGTATTACATGGGCTTGTTTATCTTCAACTTATATTGCACAAAAAAATTAAGGTACGACCATCATCGTTAGTTGAACCATCGCCATGTTCTAGTATGCTCCATTGTAGACCACATCGCTGCTTAACATCAGGCATGATGGTGGTCAAACGATTGTTCATTGTGTTAAAAAGGTGTCCCAAATCGACACAGGAAAGTGCAAACTATTTGTAATTTTTCGTTAACGTTTTGTTTTGTTTGTTGTTTTTTTGTTTATTTTTATCATAGTGATAAAAAAGGTACTCTTGTTATCGAACCAAACTAAATCTGAATCAATGTTTCGTTTGTTGTTCTGATGCAATTATTGTCTTGTCTATTGCCTCACTTTATTTCCCCTAATAATTGGATACGACAGATACAATACTTATACTGATTATTATAATAAATATCTCTGAACTGGTGATTATTGCAAACCTCCGTACCTCAGGGTCGCTCGGCCATGTCTTGACTCATGTCGACCACATGGTGCGTTCTTAACAAACCACAACGTCTTCTAAATAACGTAAATTGTTTTCAAGTGAACAGAACACTACCAGTCGGTACTGTAACTATGGATACCTTTAACATACTTACCTATATGTAGGTATGGGCAATAATAATTATACTTGCATACATAACGCAAGTAGGTACTACACACTAGATCGGTTATTTAAGAAGGTTCATCATCTATCTGGAACCGCTGAATTTAAAAATTAGACCTCCTGAAAAAAATCCTTTTTGTCAAATTTTGTAATAAACGCGATAAGCTGGCAAGTTTTTATGAAAAAAATAAATAATCTTTATTTATAACAGTAACTGTTCTAATGGAAACATTTTTGTGGCACTAGCTACATTTACGTTACCACAGAATGCGTCCATTAATATCATTAGAAGTAATTCTTATTTTTGTTTCAGCGAAACAGCGTGAGGTGGTGAAGGGTGTCCATGGAAGGTTCCTGTCTGGAAATCTGGTCGCCATTATGGGCCCTTCTGGAGCCGGTAAAAGCTCACTGCTCAATGCCATTTCAGGCTACAGGTACTGTCGTAATTACTGTATTATTGTCTGTTGCATTTTTGCCTGTCAAGATGTTTCTATGATAAGGTTCTAAAGAGGTCTAGAGCGGTACATTATCATGAAACCAAAATTGTTTGAAGCTTAAGACTAAGTAATGAGGTACAGAAAGCGGAGGCTTAAGTATCTACTATAGTAGGTACTGTATCTGTAATGGCAATCAATGTAGGTAGTGTAGAACATTTCTTTTTATTCTTGATGGTTTTGTCGATTAAAAATGAATTAAATTCATTCGTGATAGTGTAAATACTATTAGTTAAAATTAGTCTTACTGATTATCAGAAAAGAATCGTGTTAAAAGCATCATGATTGCAGACAAGCGGGCGTGACGGGCGAGCTGCTGGTGAACGGGTCGCCGCGCGTGGAGCGGGTGTTCCAGCGGCGCTCGTGCTACATCACGCAGGAGGACCTGCACCAGCCGCTGCTGTCGGTGCGCGAGGCGCTGGACGTGGCGGCGCGCCTCAAGCTGCCCCGCGGCGCCGCGCCTCATGCTGCCGACATCCTGCTGGAGCTCGGCCTGCTCGACCACCAGCACACGCGCACCGACCAGCTCTCCGGCGGACAGAAGAAGAGGTACGTCAGCCTCGAGCTCGCTCCACGCTCCACCTGCTTACCTCACACTAAAGTTACAATACCTACCTAAATAACAACTAAGTCCGGTTGCTCCTTCCGTATTTAGCGTACGTTTGAAAAGCTTTTGAGACCTTTACCCACCAACGCTGTTATAACTTTATCAATCCCATCGATATTTGGTAAGTGACAGCCAGAACAAAAGGGCTATTTTTGTCGGTGAACAGACACGACTGGGTAACGCAACAAAAGATTGTATCTACATACTTAATCGCGCATATAACAGTACCTTTAGAATAAAATGAAACGTGCGCCTACTTTTAAAAGCTGCAGTCGCAAAACTGTTTAGAAAATAACCACGTTTACCAGTAGGGTATTCAACCGGGAAATATTCGGATTTATTACGACGTTATATATGCTTCGGGAATTACGTAATTATTTTAATTAGAAAACATATCTACTATTATCCCAACATATTATCTGATATTTAATCGGAACTGTGAGGGCCACTTTCTTTTTATCATCATTTACACAGGTTTGTTAGATTCAATCTACATCCTTTCATCGTCATCACCATCAGCTCATACTGGACCACTGCTGGACATAGGCCTCTCCAATTGCACGCCACATAGTGGCGATCACAATCTGTTCTCGGCTTCTCGCATCTACATCCTTTATGGTGTCAAAATCATACTTAAGCTTCTACTGCAATAGCGCAATCATTATTTACAGAATACATTAATACCTATCGATTAAATATATATAGTAAGCTACTTCCCCGTAAGTTTCGAACCAGAAAGGCCAGTGTCATAATTATTATCATTGTCACCTGATATAGGTACCTATTGCTAAAGCAATTCGAGGGTACCACCCAACTAGCAAAGTGTCGTATAAGGAGCCCTGTATACGACTTTAGGTGGTATAAATATTGAATAAGCGCTACCTAATATACAAAGTATGCTATAATAGCATCAACTATAGCTGTTTTGCATTATTTACTAATGTGTGGTATAAATATGTCGTATACACGTTTACTCTACATCCTTATAGCACAATTATTCGGCAACCGTATAATGGTGTCTATTCCTCTTCTATTCAACACCTAATGCTATAAAAGCGCTATAAGTGCATTTAATTGGCCAATTGTCTCTATAAGTCGCTGCTATACAGCCATTATTTAATATTCTGTTTAAAAAACTTACTTATGGAATAATAGCCGCCCGGTGTCTATTAAGTTTTGTGGTATTGTTTACATGATTATTAATCGACTAGCTGTACAGCAGCGTTCATATTTCTACTACTCTCTTGGATTTGTATCTGAATGCTATTATAGAACATTTAATCCACTATTAGTGCAGTAAAAGATTTTTCTTTGCCTAACGTGATAAAATCTTTTTCACGTAATTGTTTCAAAATGGATTACAATAAATGGAAGAAAATGAAGCGCAGTGGTGGTTATCGAAGAAAAATAAGGCAAAAGCTAGATAAAATTCAAAGAATGTCTAAGCAGAAATATCAAACTTCTGAAATTCCGACAAGTGCGCCATCAACAAGCCGCAGTGGTTCCGTACAAAATTTGTCTACATTTCAAGCCCACATGGAGACCTCACCTGACTCAGAAGATGATGTTCGGAAGTATCTAATAGTAGCGATTTTGAAATTACTGATGCACAAAATGACAGCAAAACTGATGAGCGTCGTTTTGAGATTAAAGAATGGGGGAGTTTAACATATCACATGCTGAGTTAAGAAAATTATCTACTATCTTAAATAAAATTACTTCAAATTTACTTCCTAAAGATCCGCGCACATTTTTGCAAACAAATACAACAAAATTGGACCTTATTCCGGTAGGTGTAATAATACAAACAACAACTTTTAACATTATTGGCTACCTATTTGAAGTGTGACTTTTTTCAGGTGTTGCAAACTTCAATAGTAAGCATGGATGCTTAAAGTGCACCACTGTTGGAGAATATTCTCATATTTCTCACACGGTAATTTTTCCGGATAGTAGAGTTCCAGTCAGAAACGATGAAGACTTTCGTGCTAAGAAATATAACGAGCATCATAAGGTGGACTCACCCTTATTAAAACTGAAAATCGACATGGTTGAGGACTTTCTTGTCTCAGACTCTCTACATCTTATCGATTTGGGCATTATGAAGCGATTATTAGTGGGATGGAGAGATGGCAAATTTGGAAAATATACAACTAAGTGGCGTGCTGATGACATTGAAAGAGTCTCAGTGTTTTTGCTAAGCTGTCAGAAACCAAAAGAGATTCACAGGGCTATTAGGTCATTAAATCAATTGGCTCATTGGAAAGCATGCGAATACCGCACTTTCTTATAGCTTCATCATTTTAAAACAAGTATTGTGTCCTGAGGCTTACCACCACTTTTTAACATTTTTCTGCGCAATTACAATATGTTCCAACGAAAAATATTTCAATTCCTTGGATCTTGCCGATAAACTGTTGCAGTATTTTCTAAACCAATTCCCTAAATATTATGGCAGAGATTATATTACAAGTAACATTCATAACTTTTCACACCTTGTATCAGAAGTCAAAAGATTTGGGAAATTGCATATCCCTTCGAAAATAAATTATATTCTATCAAAAAATTATTACGACAAGGCAATCATCCACTTGCACAAGTCGCGAGAAGGTTGAGTGAAAATGATCATTTCGAATTGGAGAATATAAGTGCAAATGATGTAAAATACCCTTACCTAAAACTAAGTGTCGGTAATGATGTAAAATCACTGCATTTCAAGTATTTTATTTTATCCACACAGAGTCCAGATGAATGGTTTTTATCTTCAGAAAACCACGTTGTTGAAGTTCAAGACATATTTAGAGATTCTTTGAAAAACTATCTTATACGTGGAAAACAAATCACGAACGTTACCGATGTGTTTGGCACTCCCATTCAATCTTCTTTTTTACACATAGTAAAAAGTGCAAATACAACGTGTAATCGAATAAACGTAGCAACCATGAAACTGCATACTCAGCACCAGTAGTAGAGTCCATTTCGATATAATAAAATATAGGTTTATATTTTTGAGATTTAGTATTTATTTGTCTTGCCCTGTCTTATTTTTATTTGTCTAGCTATTATGTAGTTACCTACTTTTCGTAGGTCAACAAACCCATATCGCGCCGCCCTCCACCCGCGCGAAACCGTATCCAGTAAAACTGCATCACCTTGATTCAAAACGCATACCGATGATGCCAAAAAGAAGCAATAATTTTCTATCTTTCTTCAAAACAATAAGAATAAAAGAGACACAAGTGTGAGATTTTCTGATTTGCCGAAACTAGCATGCAATCGGGCGTGGGGTGCGCGGGTCAGGGGGGGAAGGGGTAGGCGTGCGCCATTTGCCCCTGACCTAATTAGTCGAGCGGCGCGTGCACATGCAGGTGGATGTCCTCTTTTTTCAGCATCGTTTCCGCGCGCGTGAGTGACTGAAAATGGCATATCGCTACTCCAACGTACAATATTGTGAGATGGTGCGTGTTTTAGCTCGATGTGGTGACAATGTTAGTCATGCGGTGCGAGTGTACCGAGACGAGTTTGGCATATCAATATCCCGTGCGACAATATTGTCCGCTACGCAAAGGCTCAGAGACTTTGACATGTTTAGGATACCGGTAGCACTGGACGCTGGAATCAAACGTGCACGGTTGTGTCTAGAAAACGCAGTAGACATTTCGAAGCCTCTTTGCCACAGGCACCGAACTGAACTTCGTAACGCAGTAATGGGCGAGTTTATCGATTAATGTAATTTAGAAAGTAAATACCTAAAGAAATTAAATTGTTCAAAATACGGGAGTTATGGAGAACTAAATAATTCGTAAAATTACTAGTCATCTCCGCTAAAGTAAGTAGGTAAAGTAGAAATGTAGGTATCTACATACCTACCTACTTACTTCATTTAAATTAATGTCAAATTTGCCAAATTGTAAGTTACAAAGTCAGAGTCAAAGATTTTTAGGTATGTAGTTAGGTAAATCGGTAAAATATCTGAGCTACCTACTAACTAGTTGTTGTAACCTGTCTCAAGCGCGCGCGTCGCGTCGGTTGAACTCAGCGCGAGGAGTGTCGTAGCGTTACAAAGTAATAAGAATTGTCAGTATTTACGAATAAAATATTTACTTCTTAAAAAAGGGTGAAATATTTTTTTTATATTCACGTTGGTACTACTTGCGGAAAAATACAGCTGATGTGCAACGGTTGTAACGTTTATTCATTTACACGTTGTATAAATATGAATCTGCCTACAACTGAGTATACAATAAATCAAGTCAAGTGCAAACTATTTTCTGCCTGCATTAACTTGACTACTTATTTTACGCCTTTGCTGCACACAATATAAATACTTACCAGTTATAAGGACAGCACCTTTAATACTAGCATCGGAAATGCTTAGCTTCCTCGGCGCAGTATCCTGACTGTAGGTACCTATACCTGCTTTTAGATAATTAGAAAATCTTTTGCGAAGAGTATTTTTAAAATAAAACTACATTAACATTTAAATCTTTTGTTTTATTTTACTTCAACATTTGTTTTTATAATCAAATAATCAGTTTTTATAATCAATACAATGTTGTACCTACTGCGTTAATCGTATTTTTGCCCGTCTCTGTTTTACATCCATAACACTTTTCTAATAGTACGAAATGCGTTTGTTCCCATGGCCACTTCATGATTTTTATTTTCAAATCATTTCTTGTCAAATATTTGTCAATGTCCATATAAACTACCATCTAGAAAGAAATATTAGGTTCAATAGGTACACTAGAACATAATAACAATTTTGTCTAGCTAAATAATTCCCAACAACCGACAAAAATAACTGTAGGTACCTAATTCTTACTGCTTACGGAACCCCAAACAAACTGTAGTATGGCGGCATAATGTGGTATAAGTGCATATTTTTCGCAGTTATTCAAAAGATGTTTGCATACACGTACTATAATGGCAATACTAATATTAAGTATTTAATTTATTAACATTACCTTAACTATTGTATATATTCATGAGGGCCCACGAAAATACAATAACTATGGCATACACTTTCATCGGTAAATAAATTTCACCAAGTCGCAACTCACACAGATAACAAATTAAAGTTCAAACTTACCTTGCTGTAGAATTATTTCTTCGGTTCACTTGTAAGACATGTTTCGCGTTCATATTGTTTAATGTGATGAAAGAGGAATATTAATATTACAACAGAACACAGCTTTGGAAATATAGCATTTATTTCACTTTTATCACAATAAAATGTCGACTTGTAGCATATCAGCAACCTTTTTACCATAGTTTTGCTGAATAATAGCAACCTTATTTCTTTAACTCCAACAAAAGCGCTATAGTAGCTGCGAATATGCAGTTTCTGCTCCAAAACTTTGCCCTTCTGCTGTTACTCCATATTTATTGCACTATCAAGCTCACTGCTTCTCTATTACACAACTTTTATAGCACTGTTTAGTCATTTAATTTGTGCCCAAATCCGGTCGAGTAAACGTTTACTCAACATTTATTCGACTTATAATGGCAACTTTATAGAACTATTTAGTAAAGTGAGAACGTGGCCGTGACTATTATAGCACACCATTTTGCTAGTTGGGCAGTGGCGTGCACACCATATAGACAAAAAGATACTGCCTACCTTAGTATGTCGGCTTCCCGACCTAGTAATAAAATTATTGCTAGATCTTCTTTTGTTGCACTCACGACAGTCCTCTGCTCACGAAGGTCCTGTGTTTGTGGCTGAGAGGATAGGTAATATAGGTAGGTACCTACCTATATTTCGTAAAGACAAGTAACCTATACATATGTGTCAATTCGTGTGGGGTAAATACTATTTTATTTTAGTGTAATGTAAATGCAAATAAAGACGATTACATAATTACTGAGTATTAGCAGACACCTAACGTATGAGTCAAAGCTGCTGCGGTCATTTTGTATCAATTGAAGCAATCTAATGCATTGAATGCATATTGCGTCGAGGGCTTCCATATACCTCATCGTGCTCAGCACGGCAAGTGAGCCTGCATCATACTGTACCTACCTACAGGGTGTAGTTAGAAATATATACACTCGAAGCGCTGGCCATATTAGATTTATGGTTTTGTAAGCTCATTATTTCATTGTTAATGTTTACATGGAGCTTTATAAACAACTGAGTAGAACATTACAATGCTATCTACGTTCGCCTTTGACCAAATAGTCGCTTACTTTAGAGTGGCACCAGTAGCGAGGCCAGTCCTCGGCTTGTATTCGCTAATGTTACCAATCATTATCTTCTGTTCAGATATTTATCCCGCGTGTTTAATGCAATTGACACTCCCGCAGCATGCCGCAGTCACCTAGATACTGCACACTGATTGTCGTTTAAATTGATAACGATTAACTACTGTACAATAATTGGAACAATAAGCACTTAGAAGCAAAAAAAGTATAAAGGTGGGGGAAAGTAGAAAGTTTGAACAATCAGAAAGAGCCTACCTCGTTACTTGTAATCCAATAGCATAGTTGTGGCTAGGAAATATAATTTACAATCGCGGTCTTACGGTTTAGCGGTCGTAGGGTCTCTGCTGTGACGACATGATTTCATTCTTTCCCACAAAAACGACTGCGGATGCGGGTCGCCCGATTGCCATGCCCAGCACTACTAGTGCCACAAGCGTTGCATCTATAAAATGTACATTTAAATGGTAAACCTCTGTAAGCCGTACAATTCTGTAAGTGCAAGTGTGTAGGTAAGAAGTTTATTCTAGGTACATGTAGGTAAGCAAGCAAAACTCAAAAGTGGCTATCAGAACTATCAAAGAAGAACATTTCCTACGTAGAAATGTACTAACTTGTATACGCGTATTGAATTTACCTCATTTATAGAACCTTGGCGTGCAATTGGAGAGGCCTATGTCCAGCAGTGGACAAGTATGGGCTGGTGATAATGATTATGATGATGATAGAACCTTTATTGACTT
>SJJU01046476.1:0-10987 GCA_012932125.1 Conopomorpha cramerella
CTTTCCTGGACACACCTCGCATGTCGACGTGATGACAATAAAACTACTACCGTCTTAATATGCGTGTCCACGAATGTGTTAAAACACTATACTAATCACAGCCCGGTTCAATGAGTAGTTTTCTTTAAAAATAATACCACAAAAGAACGAGTCCGAAAAACAATTACAGACTAACGTAGTTGCATCTCTTTCGTTATGCACTATCTGACAGATTACTTTTTACAAATCTCACTTAGCAGGGCTGTGATTGGCCAATTACGTTTGTTTAACCTTCATAGGATACATACCCTCCTTGGTGGATAGAGAAGTGTGAGACGCCCTACATCATAACTCTGTGCTTATAACATTTGAACATTCTAAAAAAAGACTTATAAGCCCGTAACCGGAAAAGTTAATAGCATAAGATGTCACCTCAAGTATCGTTAGTTGTGTTCTAATCATGTTTGTGTGAAAGAGACAACCTATACTCTGAGGTTACGTATTGTTGTTTTAGAATAAGGTTATTCGAATATTTAATGTTTATTACTTTCTGATAATTATCTAGCCTTTACTCTTATTCTCCTTATTTGGTTACCCTATAGAATTCGAAGTTAAATAGCGACTTAACTAATTATTCCAAGATTGTGTGTGGAATGGCTTTTAAAATCATCAGAAACCCCTTTAACACCGAAACATTTTTTGTTCGCCTAAAATATAAAAACAAGCTCAAATTAATGGAAAAAAGTTATAAGCACAAAGTTTCACATCACACATGGCAGCACTAGAAACGAAACGATACAAAAAAAACAGCACTGCGTTTTCACCTTTATCGTTAGCGCCCTAGCGTTCAAAATCGACAAGTGTCACATCTTCCACAGTAAAATTATAAAATATCATTTATCTTGTTGGTTCGATGCATACATTTATTAATTACCATAGGCAGGAACATGTGGCATTGTCTGACTTAATACCTAAGAAATATCGATTACAAAAACTGTGTTCCTAAAATAATGGCAGTATATGATAGTTGCGGGTCATGTACAGTTAGTTGGGAAAACAACGCTGTCAAGTAGAGTCGCTAAACTAAGTGGTCTGAAATATCAGTGAACATGATTTAGTGACGTCATGCGAATTGGAGATACAGTATTTACTGCACCTTCAATGGGGTCACCTTCAAGCCAGGTGCACCTTAGAACAAGTATTGAAGAACATTCGTTTGTTCCGTCCTTTTCTTTCTCTAAGAAAAGTGGGAGAGAGAAACTCGTCCTATAAAACAAATAGGATATATTTAAAAAACTAGGTACGTATTTCGCTTTGAAACTGAGACCTTTACAATGTTAAAAAGCGTTTTATATTGTAATTAAAAATACTTGACAGCATTGTTTGATTATTAATATTATTATCAAACGGATTTGATTGATTGATTGATTAGCATTGGATCTGCTAGTATTGGCACAAAAAATAGTATCAATATTTATAAAATGGATGTTTTTGCACGAATACATAATAAATGTAGATACTGCTTCCTATGCCAAGGGTCGCTTAGTAAAACTTAAAGTATATTTAATATTGTGGCTCAATAAATAAAATATAACAATAGGTTTTTATCCTGTCAGTGTTCTTAAATATAAAATGCGTTTCATGGCACTTGAATATTACTTTTAAACAGTACAGTACAAACAATGACATATGCCCTATTTGCGTGTAAAACAATGTCATAAATACTATTCAGGGTGTAAAACGACTAATCGGGAAAAAATGTACTAATTACGATTAAACTTTTTTGTTTACCATTGTTTCAAATAGGTTAGGTAAAACATAATCCACAATCAAAAACGCTGGCGAAACTCGAGAAAATAAATCAGTCCATGATACCAAACAACTTTTTCCAAAGAACGTTTTATCAAAAATAAAAAAAAAACCTCTTCATATCAAGTTTGCTAATCGCTGGCAAACAGCACGAAGAACACATGAATCCTGTTAACGACTGCCGCGACGACCACCCGACGCGAAGTCTCCGTAATGTGGTCGTCATGCCCCAGAAGGGGAGAGTTGGCAACAAAACAGGGATGGACAAAGATAATTTGTATGGAGTCAAGAAAACATGTGCGTTGAAAAGAGGCAAAAGCAAGTAGATGCGCACGTCTCCAGAGAATGGCCCGTAGGTACGCCGAGAGGCAGGTAGGGGTGGTGGTGGGCTTGTACCAGTATTCTTCATATTAACCGAAGGCCGAGTGTCTTTCTCGAGCTTCGCTAACGTTTTAATTTTAACCCTGTATAGGTGATTGTCAATTTACACCCTGATTCTAATTTTTGTAGTTATTCATTATAATTGTGCTTGTGATTGTAGTAGCTTTAATTACTTATGTTATTATTGCATTTCCTTGTGTTCAGCTTAATTTCGAGACGGTATTAATTCAAGATAGTATGAATAACATGAGTGATGTATGTACGTTCGTGTAGATATGTCATCGGCCATCTTGTTTCACAAAAATCAAAATGGCGACTCCACTCCACGCTCTAATAATAACACAAACTGTTGTAAGATTATAATTTGAAATATTTTACTTTCTAAACTTCAACACTTGTTTTAAAACTAACGACATATTATTTAATATCAATTTATCAACCCATTAATTATTTCATCACTATATCAAAGAGGTATTTTGAATATTCGTTTTGTTATTCTACTAAGATTAGAAAATTTTAATGTAGAAAAATGTATGTATATAATTGTATGCCGCTCATTTTGTAATACCTAAGACAATTGTATCCAATTCGAAATCAATTATAGTACTATAATGTAATAAAATATATTAATTTGTTTTGATTTATTTACAATCTTATGAGTCGTGAATAATTTTCATGTCGATAATGGTAACATTAGTGTTTAATTCATGTTATTTCTATAAGAAAATATACATAATGTTGAAAAGCCGGTGAAGTGATGTAAGCTCATAAATGTAAACACTAAATATAGTTACTAAAAAGAATAATTCTTTCAAATGAACATAAATAGAAAGTAAACTATAAAAAACTTACGTATACGTCAATTTAGTCTCAAAGTCAATCAATCGTCGAATCGAAACGTCAATCGATTCGATTGTACAAATTAAAAAATAAGAACAACAACACAATAATAGAAAAAAAATTAAAACGTTATACATCTTGTATCGGAATTACTTAGAAAAAAATCTCAAACGACTACGTATCTAGAACTTACATACTAAAAGGGACTGCTATCACTAGTTCCGTACACAAAATATGTCATTTCATTCTTATTCATAAATAACCAGGTTCCGTAGGTTTGGCGCCGGTGACGTCACAAGTACGTACTCCATATACAGCATGTTCTGATGACTTATTAATATGTGAACTGACATACTAGGTGATAATCAGATGGATATACCACTCACTTCTTTGTAACACTCACTGTCGACGTTTATAGTGAGAACCACCAGATTTCCAGCGATTGATCGACTTGCCGGAGTATTATTATTAGTATTACTGTATTTTCTGTGGAGTATAGTCCTTCAGGCACGAATTAACAGGTACCTAAGAGACAAACGTGCTTCACCGCAGACTGCATCCCACAAGGCAGGATGATGGTCAAACACTTTATTTGCCACATGGTTTGTCGCCTAGTGTTATTATAATTATTAAAAGCCAGCATTCAGCCTATAAACACGCTGTACATAGATGACGTCATACGAGCCTATCACTGGCGCCAAAACACGCACCCTGTAAACAACTAACGTAGTTCATATACTATATCAATCTAAATAAAGTACATATGTCGTTAAAACATCCCAAAGAAAACATGACAGACGGATCAACTGAAGACAAAGAATTGTATGTTGCTGTACAGTCACATTTTTTTAAAATTAGATCCTATAAAAAATACTTTTATCTTCATTAAATGTTCTCTTTCGGGTCTTCAGCACTTTGGCTGCCTCCATTGACAATGTTACTTGCAATATCAAAATCAGCAAATCTAGAGTTCAATATAACATTACATTGTAATTCTCAACTCTATCAAAGTTTAAACTAGAAAGTCCTCACTGCCTGTCATCACGGGCCACATAAAAAAAGTTTTTGACAGGAAGTTTTTGTATTAAAAAAAAAAACTAGTGTACGCCTCGCGAAATAGTGTAACTAACACGACTTAATTTTATATAAATATAGACAATGTTTTAATTGATTATTTTAACGACATATCCACCAAGTACGTGCAGCATCTTCTTCATCTCCACATCAATACATTTTGTTAGCAAATCACAGAACGCAAACAATCAATAGCAGTAGAATAACGTACAGTTCTATAGCCTAGAACATGTACTTGACAAACTGTTATTTTGTACTTCCATCCTTCTCTGGTGACTTAATAAATGAGCGAGATGGAACTACAAAATTACAAGTATAGTCTAAAGCGAATTAACTTTATGTCTATAATCTATGACTGGTTTATACTATTACATTAATGGAGCATTTTTCTTTTGAAACAGCTGAACAATAATCACGATTTCTCAAACGCATTAGAAATGAAATGAAGCTTACCAAACTCATGCTGTCACTCTCTTTCCTAATGAAAATGACAGTGACAACATGATACTTGAGTAGCTCTTGTGAATAATTAACATAATATTGGAATAAATCAATCTTTAGGAGCTAAATTAATCCTACTACAAAATGAATTCGACACTAGTCAATGCTTTATTACCGAGGCTCAGTAAAGTTTGAAAGGCTTAAAAAAGACCTAAAAAAAGAAAGGAAATGTTAGCTCCGTTTTTTTTAAACTAGTAATATTCCAAGAGCTTTATTATGAGGCTAATAGGAGTGTAACGTGTAGATATGCCTCATTATTTCCACCATTTATAAAAAAAATACCAACGAATAACATAGCACTGTTGCAGTTACAACTTCTAATACTGAACATCAACCACACACCAGAAAAAAGCATATCTACATGTCACTTATCCTTATTTGCCATCGAAAAAAAAACCGCCAACATTAAAAAAATATTTTGTCATACAAAAGTTATTCTACTGCAGAGGCACATCATCAATCTAACAAAATAACAGTCCATACCAATAAATGCACGTACTTTAAATCTCGCCCAGTAGAAACCTCTAAAAAAACACTGTATCTTCCTTATATCTTAAATTTCACTCAGATTTCTACCGAGGTTACCAACATTGTAATATACATACGAATTCTACATAACTAATTATATAATTTACCTTAAAATCTTAACCTTTAGTACAACACTATTTGTAGATCTTAACAATTAAATGACTTTATATAACTAATATCCATTTGGCTTCTTTCGAGTTGAACTATAGTTATGTCTCGACTGTGTTTTATGTCTAGTGTGCAAAATGCCTTAATTTGGTATCACTGTTACAATATAGTATAAAAATTATAATTAGTTATTTTGACAAAAGTAAAAATTTACCATTTGTCGAAGCAATGTCTTAGGCAATAGTGTCCAGAAACTGGATTAATTACATAATAATTTGCATTTATGCTACATTCTATGTATATGTTCATATATATGTCGATGTTTTTTTATGTATATAATAATAATATACAGCGTTAAATCAAAAACTTTGGCGAATGTTGTGAACTTTACTCAGACCACGTTAACACAACTTATTCCAAGGAACCCTATGTCAAAGACGAAAAATAAATTCTCCTCTTTAGCTGATTAGCATTTCATAGGAAGAGTTTTTTTTATGTTTAACGTTCCTTAGGCAAAGTTATTCGGTATCACGGAAAGAGCAATTTTCTCGATATTCACCAACCTTTTTGATTTATCGTTGTTTATATTTAAAAAAAAACACTAGAGAACTTACAAACAAACTCAAGTATTTGTGATAAAAAATATGTTACTGAGATCCATAGCGTGTTCTTTAGCGATCCTCCGTACAAAATACTGCTATAATTACATGTACAGCTACACGTTATAACTACCATTTAGTACTATATAAAGTACTTCTAATGTCGAGACATAACATAGTTCACCTCATTTCGTAGAAAAAACGCGATAATATTTTGCAATAGTAATGTGCAAACTTTGTTCCGAATGTCCAGCTCTCAAAACGCACAACCAATACCAACATCAATAGTAAAACTAGACGAATTCATAAACCAAAAATAATAACCAATGGAAGACAATAATTTTGAATGACTAAAAAACATGGAAGCTTCAACTTAACAGACACTGATAAAAAAGGAATAACTGCCAAAAGTTTACTTTATGTACAGGGTGGCGGGGCTTGATTTTTTTGTATATATTTTCACTTATGTATAATAAATTTCTTTAGAATCCAATGAATTGAATCCACGAGGCTTCCGCTTTTAACTTGTGTAACAACTTCGAATAATAACCAAAACAAACATAGTCTACATTGTGTAGCCACTATGACATCTAAAAGCAAATGAGTTCATATTTTCTGATTAGTTTTGAACTCTATCACAAGGAATTAAGGTTCATTATTTTCTATAGTTAGTTGAAAGCATTTACATTTAGATCCCACAAATACGCAGATGCAATAATAAATTAGTTCTTCAATCCCATTTCCACCCTGTACATGTAGATATACCTTAAATATAGAAACAGCATCTCTTCCGAATAATTTTCTGTTTGCAATAGGAAAAAATAATTACATATATAATTTTTATATGTATATTTTTGTAGAGTATTATTTTTCTCACTTCGTACAATTTCCTTGAACCTTTCCTTTCCAATACACATTTACGTTAACAGCGAACTAGTCGAATGAACATAGTATTTCATATACAACACAACCATTATTTTATAATAATTATGTTCGAATCGACACAGTAACTGTTAACTCGGGAATGTTGAGCTAGGGGGCTTTAACTTAACCGACATAAAAACAATTAATTAAAAATTAACCGCCATATTCATAAAAAAAATATACTTTGACTAACTAATGGGGAATTTTCTTGGGCGTTTTTTCTGACAGATATTCGGGCGGAGAACTGTCATTACTGTCATATTTTACAAAGTTTGACAGAAAAACGTCAAAGAAAATTCCCCGTTGGTGTGTTAATTTAGATCAGGTTTTTTTTAACCGATTAGCACCCACTGTACTCGGAGACTGACAAGTTTTTTAAACTCTACTACTTGGTAATAAAAGTCAAAATCAATTAAAGAGTAAGTATTCTTCTGGGCATTAATGAGTTAATAGAACGCGCCCGGAGATTATAACTCATTTTTTTACTTTTTTAAATATTGGGTTAGGTAAGTTTCGTCTGTATTTGGCATACATTTGAACAGGCTTTGCAACCTTTACTAACGGTGCAGTAGAGCTGTAGAGCTGTTCTAATTTTACAAAATACCACAGAAATAATATGGGCCCATTTAAACGGCTCCGTTTTCTGTTACATTCCGAAGAAATCATTGAAACCAATTAGTTATCTGCCTTGATTTTCTATTTATAAATACCCCTATACTTTATATGACCTAACCAATTCTCAGCTACGATTTTATTATTGTTTGCGAGAGGCAAGAAAATTTAACTGTTTCAATCGACACCACGACACATTTCATACTGTTATTACCATGCGATGGTTTATCCGATTAACGATCGTATATGTATTTCATTTTTCAAGGTCGGAATCCCGAAAAGAATGTAGCAAAACCCATAATTTCCCTCAAAGCTCAACTATTCCCACTTCCCCCCATCCAAGAAACAAACCTCACACAATATCGCAATGGCGTTCAAGTGAAGGCAAACCCGTATAACAAAATACATATTAATTGAGAAGTCAACTTGTATTTTAAATTATAAAAGAAAGACTGCTCTTTTCTTACTAAAGTTGATCATTTTCACCATCAGTTACATTTTATTTTTGTTTGTACTTCTGAACCCTATTTAGATATAAAAATATTAACCCATATTATGAGTTTAAACTCTTCCTCTGTTTAAAAGGATTGTTACAATATTGTTTGTATACAGCATTGTATATTTATATTCCACTTTTCATATTCTCAGTATTTTGGAACGTCGCAACTACTAGATATCGTCGCGAACTACCAAAGTTGATGGTGAAAAATGACCAATGGGATTAGAACTATAAAAAAAACGATTGATCGTTTCGTATCTACACATTCGTTTTCCACAATACCATCAATCGCAGGACTCAATAGCATACCCTAATTTGTCTAAAACGAAAGTATCGACACGAAACGAACGTTCGTTGTTCATATTGTTCTAGTCCCACGGGTTTGCCTTCGGGAATAGGCGCGAGCGCGCAAAGGCCTCAAAAGAAGCCGATCAATTCCTACTCGATGTTCCCGCGGGGGCCGTCTATCGGCATCGTGTGCAGTACCTCGTCCAGCAATTGGAGTGCCCTGTTGTACAAAAACGGAAAATTATGTACATGACAGTTATCAAAGTATAGTCCGTTTGTAGTTCTATCTCACTCGTTCCACACCAGAGAAGGATAGAAGTACAAAATGACAGACTGTCAAGTAGAGTATACTCCAACAGCTACGGGTGGAAAAAACAACGGTGCCTTTTACACATAAGTCTTGGAGTGCCCTGTTGTACAAAAACGGAAAATTATGTACATGACAGTTATCAAAGTATAGTCCGTTTGTAGTTCTATCTCACTCGTTCCACACCAGAGAAGGATAGAAGTACAAAATGACAGACTGTCAAGTAGAGTATACTCCAACAGCTACGGGTGGAAAAAACAACGGTGCCTTTTACACATAAGTCTATATATCAGACACACATTTTGAAGTCAATTTTGGTATTCAGAACAGAACACAAAATCACAAAACAAAATTTATCGTGTACTCCAGCGTAGACCACATCGCTGCTTACCATTAGGCGGGATGGTGGTCAAACGTTTGTTACATACATATGTACCTACACCCACTCCGTAATCGTCAAAACGGAGTAGACAGTGAACTTAGCTTGAATAGAACCTAACCTAAGCTCCAGATCTCATAGTCGGCTCCAAGCCAGGAAATGATTGAAAAGATTGAAAAGATGCCAGTTTCTTCCCGGTTCTTCTGGCCAGTAAAAGAAATTAATTCGAACCGGGGACGGTTACTTTTGTTTTAAAGTCATAAATGACGTTCATCAAGCTTTGTGTTATTCTACTGTATATCTGTATGTTTTAACACTTATAACGATGAATAAAGAAATTTTGAATTTGAATTTGACTTTGAAAAAAGACACCTGATGCATCGTATTTAAAGTCCAAATTAGCATGTAAAAACAATCTGACCTATGTAAATGCACTTCAACCCAGCACGGGGTCTCCTTGATGGAGGATCGCGGGTAGTCGGGGCCCCAGCCCTTCACGAACGACAGCCGCACGATGCACAGACGCCTCAAGTCGTCCACGCCTATGCCGGCGGCCGCTGTTAGACCTGCATAGCCGTCAATGGAATGAATATCACTTCAAAGAAATTGTAAAATTTACTAAGGTTATATACTTGAATCGCAGGCATTGGTGGACATTGTACGATATTGTCTAGGAGTATAACGAATTTCTACTTTCTTGATGTCGTCCTCAATAGAAAAACAACGTTAAATTGAAAATATTAGTGAAATTCGAGGAAGTAACTCAAACAATTATACCATAAACTTTTTCTCAAGGAAACTTATGTCAAAGAAAGAAAGCGCGAAATTGTACGTTTCCATACATTACTTTCCATCAATTTTTAACCGACTTCAAATAAAAAGAAGGAGGAGGTTCTCAATTCGTCGGTAGGTCCGGGCACAGGTACCAGCGTGTAGTATAGTGTAGTGCTGTGTAGTGTAGTGTAGTGTAGTGCAGTGTAGTGTATGTATACTGACACTTGTTGATGGGCAGACGGGGCGCGGCGCGGCCGGCGACGGCGGCGGCCTGCGCGGCGGCGGCGGCCTGCGCCGTGGCGGCCTGCGACTGCATCTGCCGGTGGCACTGTCGCAGGTCGAACACCTGCAACCGACAACCACCAACCACACACTCATTCGCACATCTTACGACGATTACTGGTATAAAAGATTCGCATCCAATTTAAGGTAATGTAATCTTGTTGTGAATAAGGCGCTTTTTTATTACAATACGAGCAAAAACAAAGCAGCTAACATAAGAAAAATATATTAAAGTAGGAGTAAGTAAAGTAGGAGCAATTTTTGTGTTGTTTGTATTATTTCACATGAAAATGTATGGAAAATTATACCAAATATCCTAATGCTTTCTTTATTTTATATTTTTTTATTAAAATCTACAACTTTATTTCTATGCAACGTACACGTCTACGAATTTAATTAATCTGTAAGATAACTGTGCGTAATATATACATAACACTGTTTCCTTAAATAAATAAATCACATACCTTAATACAAGCAGCCGGGTATATCTTATGCACGGCATCACCCGGCGCTCTACCCGCCTCTCTGTCTAAGTAGTAAGATTGGACAAAGACGGAATGTTCGGACAGACAACGCAACCACACGTCGCCTTCGCCCCTCAAGTCTAATTGGACGCCTTTGCCGATGTGTAACCTGGTTGAAATAAAGGTACACATTTATAAACATTATTCCTCATATAAATAAATATATACCACTCTTTTGGAGGTCCAATTATTTCTATAAAAAGTTCCTGTTGTTAATATGCCCCTGAGGTCTAACAAACTTGACTTTTAAGAATGTTTTTTTATTTTAAGAATTACCACACTGGTCGGATTCTTGACTTGTAACCGGGAGGTCCGGGTTCGAGTCCGGCTACTAGACGTGTACCAATGGGACTCTTTTTCAGAGCCTATGTACGCGACGCAACGCTCGTACGGTGAAGGTCAACATCGTGATGAAACCCGCACACCGCAAGGTGTGTGAACCCTATAACGGCGATGGGCTCACCCCCTGTCACGTTGGGTTAAATACGCTTGGTGAACCGTGGCCATTTGCTTATTAAGCAAGTGCCTCTGCCTACCCCGCTTTGGGATTAAAAGGCGTGAAGTGTATTTATTTTTATT
>SJJU01046505.1:0-10814 GCA_012932125.1 Conopomorpha cramerella
TGTCTGCCTCTGCTCCGTAGGGCCGTGGGTTCCATTCCCACCGCTGACAGGTGCTTAGGTGATGAACTCTTAAGCACTTGTTGGATGTGTCTGGGTGTTTTATTTATATAAGTATATATTTAAAAAAGAAAAAAAAGTATTTAAGTAAGTATATTTCGTTGTCTGATTTCCATAACACAAGTGCTTGTAGGATATGGGGTACAGTAAAACACAGTTTTTCTTATTTAGGTCACTTCCGTTTTATATTTTATGCACAGCACTGGAATATCAGTTGTTTACACGGGCAGACTTCGAATTCGAATAGAAAATGGCAGGCGGTTGCAAGGGCTTTTATACCATTAATCAAATGAACTTCTCAATATCTTATGATTGAGTTTATATATTAGAATTAGTTTTATAAAATAGTTTTACTAATTTACCATTGATTTTTGTACATAGAAATGCATATTTCCCAACACGCCCCCTCAAAAATTAATCAACTACCTATACATTAAATACAATATAACAATGCATATTGTCTAACACAACATAATGATTCCAAGTGCTTTAGTGGGGAATATACAAAGGAATGATCCAACATTTGTTGCTAGGATTAGGGAAACCCACAAAAACCTAATCAGATCATTGATATTATAAAATATACATAATTATATTTAGGTATACAATATTGAAAGGACTACCAATTAGATATTGTTCAACTTAACAAACTTATGATTTAAATATATGAATAAATAATAAGCAGCAGCTTAAAATTAGGTAAACAGGTAGGTAGGTACTCTGAATACTTGTAGTTGATTTTTATCTAATAATATTATTTCCTTTTTTTTTTATTTATATATACATACTTATTATTTGAAAAATAACATTTTGAGAACATCAACATAATAGTGTATAATAGTAACTAGTGAACAAAAACAGTGTCCTTACACTTCATTGATATTTGAAATACATTTTACAACATTCATAATAATTATATAACTTATCTATAAAAGGTTTATTTCATTCAGTTAAATCATCTCAAATTCAGTTCATCTCTGAATTTTCTGAATGTTACAGCCGGTAGTGGTTTTGTCAATCCATCAGCTGGTTGTTCTCCTGTAGGAATATAATTTAATTTTATTATATTTCTCTCTACCTGCTCCCTAGTAAAATGATATTTCACATCTATGTGTTTAGATCGCTTGTGGCTACTTGGGTTATTAGCAATACTAATGCAGCCATTATTGTCCTCAAACATAGCAATAGGTAAAGCAATCTGCACACATATGCTTGATGATAGGGATTTCAACCACAGAGCTTCTTTTACAGCCTCATAGAGTGCCATGTACTCTGCTTCTGTTGAAGAGGCAGCAACAGATGATTGCTTCTTTGTACACCATGTAATAGTACATACATTGAAAAGTTTGAATAGGAAACCTGTGGTACTTTTTCTGTCATTGGTGCAGCCACCCCAATCAGAATCCACAAAACAACAAAGAATGTCTTGGCATTTAACTCTGCTGTATGTTAATTTTAAATCAATAGTTCCTTTTAAATACCTGAGGACCCTTTTTAAACATTGCCATAATTCATTGTTGTTTTTATTGGTGTATCTGCTAAGTATATTGACACTAACACTGAGATCAGGACGAGTGCATAACATTAAGTACATCAGGCTCCCGATAACATTTCTGCATGGGGCATTAAATTTGGTATCAGAATTAAGGGCATCATAATTTAATTTGCTTTCCAAGGGAGCACTTACAGGGTTACATTCATGCATTTTATATTTCTGTAGTACAGATTTTATGTATGCACTTTGATCTAGAGTTATAGTGTTGTGATCTCTAGTTACCCTTATGCCTAGAAAAAGGTTTATTTCATTTAAGTCTGTCATTTTAAACTTGCTCATTAAATATTCCTTGACACTTTTCATTGTCTGTACATCAGCACACACAAGAACAAGATCATCAACATACAAAAGAATATAAATATTTTTATGAACATTTCCCTTGTTTAAAATGTAAATACATCTATCAACCGATGAGTTTTGAAATCCCTTCTCAATCAGAGCAGTTTCAAATACTTCAAACCAACATCGGGCGGCTTGTTTGAGACCATAAATTGCTTTTTGAAGTTTACAAACTCTATTGGCTTGACCTTCTATACCTGGAGGAAGTTCCATATAAATTTCTTCCTTTAAAATGCCATTTAGAAATGCTGTTTTGACATCCATGTGATGTATTAATAAGCCGTATTGGTTTGCAAAGCTAATTATAAATCTGAAACTTGCTATCCTAGCTACTGGTGCAAAAGTTTCATTGTAGTCTGTAAGATACTCTTGGCTGAAGCCCCGAGCGACAAGCCTAGCCTTAAATCGAGAAGGATTTCCAAACTCATCGTTTTTTATTGAAAATACCCATTTGCAATCGACAATATTTCTATTTAATGGCCTTTCAGTTAATACCCAAGTGTTGTTTTCTTTTAGAGAATTTAACTCTTCTTGCACAGCGCGTTCCCACTGAACCCTATTTTCGTTATGTTTTATTTCATCATATGTACGAGGAATTGAATTGTCTAAAGACTGAACGCATAACAAATAATCATCATCGTACTCACTTTCGTCATAACAAACAGGGGTTTGAGCTTTAATTCTTTCACTTCTCCTTAAGAAATCACTTGGTTCGTCTATCGACGGTTTAGGCACATTTTCTACATTCACTTTGGCATCAGAAATGTTCTCAGATTCAACAAAAACACTTTGACTAGGATTAGAACACAGCTTTCGTCGTTTGTTTTCAAACGGACTGGATTTGCTTGTACTATCAATATGACCTTCAGTATTACTGTCGGTATTTATTGATTGAGGTTCAGATTTCCCTGTTGTTTTTAATCCAACAGTTTGCTTTTGGCACAGATTATTATTTTCAGTGCTTTCAGTATTATTTTCAGTCTGAGCCATTGGCCTAGATTGAATATAATCAACCTCATCAATAATTACATCACGTACAGTGGCAAATCTTTGTTTACTTACATCCCAAACTTTATAGCCGTTTGGTTCATATCCGACCAAAATTCCTTTCCAGGATTTCTCTTCAAATTTAGTTTGACTAATTTTTGAATGAACGTAAACAGTGGCACCAAAAACCCTTAAATATTTTATAAGTGGTTTCTTCCCATGCCAGAGCTCGTATGGTGTTGCGGAACCGCTTATGGCTCGGGTAGGTGATTGGTTTAAAAGTCGAACAGCCGTTAGTACAGCTTCACCCCAAAAAGTTTTCTCTAATTTTGCACCACATATTAGAGTTCGGGCTTTTTCAGTAATAGTACGAACCATGCGTTCCGAAACACCATTGAGTTGAGGAGTTCTAGGTACAGTTAGGTGATAACTTATTCCTTTATTCACACAATACTCTTTCATTTCTTTTGAAAGGTACTCGCCACCGTTATCAGAATACAAATTAACTACCTTACAATTAAATTTTGCCTCACATTTAGCAACATAATCTTTGAATGCAAAGAACACATCTGATTTGTGTGTCAATAGATAGACCACACAATAATGCGTAAATTGATCCACAAACAAAACAAAGTAATTTTTATTGTTTAGGGTAGGGGGAGTAATTGGCCCGCAAACATCCGAATGTATAATGAATAGTGGGCGACAAACATTACTCTTATCTTTACTTTTATTAAAAGGCAATCGAGTCTGTTTCCCTTTTATGCAGTGTTCACATAAAGTTTCATTTGGTACAATGTTTTTGATTTGTTCAATATCTTCAACCATATCATTATTCTTCAGTTCGATAAACTTATTTTTACTCATGTGGCCCAAACGTTGATGCCACAAATTATATGAACTTTGTTTTGTACTACATACATGGGAAACAGAATGATTGACAGGAAGAGTAAAATTTAGAACAAACAGATTATTCAAACACTTACCAGACATTAGTTTTTCGCCATGTTTATTAAGCACGAATACCTGATCCTTGTCAAAAACCACACTTGATCCTGCACGCTGTATCCTTGATACGGACAGGAGGTTATACGGTACCTCAGGGCAGAAGAGGACACCTTCCAGTTCACCCGGAACGCCGGTGTTGCTAGTTACTTGAATTGTTCCCTTTTTGGTAGCTAGAACAAAATGGCCAGATTTAGCAACTGTTATTTTTAGCGGGATAGGTAAAATTGAAACAGTATGAAACAAATCTTCCCTATTAATGATGTGGTCAGAAGCGCCGGAGTCCAGTAGGAATGATATATTATCACCGGAGTGCTTCAGGCTTGTAAGGTCACCAGTCATGAAGGCAAAGCCTGCAAAGTCTTCAGCCGTAGGTTTAGACTGTGGTATTTGCTCGACAACCTGGACAGTTCTCGCCTGGTCATGATTGTTGCTTCTTTTAAAGTAATAGCACTCATTTTTCATATGTCCTTTGCGACCACAGAAATGACATTTGACATGGCGATTTCTTTTATAATTATTTCTGTTTGGATGCCGGTTATGGAGGTTATTATTGAATGTTCGCTGCGGCTTACTATTTGCAAACGGTGACTGTGCTGTGTGCTCAATTTTTCTGCGTTTGGACTGGCTTGCAACATGTAAAATTTTTGTACTCGTGTCACTGGACTCGTTTCTTAGCTTAACCTCGTGGTCAAGCAATCGTGTCTTCACGAAGGCTAAAGTAATGTTGTCCTCGGTTAATGTTTCGATGGCAGTAGTGATACCATCGTAGCTAGCCGGAAGTGTGAGCAGCAAATGCGAAATCTTGTCTGTCTCTTCCAGATTGGCTCCAGCAGCTGACAATTCAGTTATGAGTTCGTCAAATACAGTGTAATGTTTTATCAGAGTCATGTCACCTTGTAATTTTAAACTTAACAGCCGTTTACGCACTGCTAGCTGGGTGGCAATGCTTTTTCGTTCGTAGAGTGCATCCAAGCGCTGAATAATGGCTTTGGCCGTAGATTCTTCGGTAGCAAAATTCAGAAATGAATCTGAAAGGTATTCAACTATAACACCTTTGGCGAGTCTACATGACTTTTTCCACTCTTCGTTTATTTGTGACGGCGGATTTTCGTCAACCACTTTTAGTAAATCCATTTCGTTTAATAGTGCGCGTATTCTAAATTTCCACACACTATATTTTTCACCATTAAACGGTTTTATATTGCGTTTTAATTTTCCGTCCATTATGAACACACAATCTTAACGGTTTTTGATTTTAATATAAAAAGTCAACACTTTAAAGTCCTGGGCCCATAACCTGTAGGATATGGGGTACAGTAAAACACAGTTTTTCTTATTTAGGTCACTTCCGTTTTATATTGTATGCACAGCACTGGAATATCAGTTGTTTACACGGGCAGACTTCGAATTCGAATAGAAAATGGCAGGCGGTTGCAAGGGCTTTTATACCATTAATCAAATGAACTTCTCAATATCTTATGATTGAGTTTATACATTAGAATTAGTTTTATAAAATAGTTTTACTAATTTACCATTGATTTTTGTACATAGAAATGCATATTTCCCAACAGTGCTTTAGCTACTTAACATGGGATGAAGGCAATGTGTGTGTTGTTGTAAAATATTTATTTAACAAAAATTTATTATTTATACACACACAATATTTAATATTTTGACATTACTCCACGTTATTTCTATTTTTATAATAAAACTAGACTCGACAGACGTTGTCCTGTCTTCACTATTAATATGAACATCTAGGATGGCCTGTGCCCAGCAGTGGATGTCATTTTTTTCCTTTCATAAGAACCTTCTGCTGTCATTAATAAGGACAACAAAGAAAGAATTAGCGAAATCGGTCCACCCGTTCCGGAGTTATGGAATGACAACGAATAGTGGCTTTAATTTTTATATATAAGATTAACATGACATTTTCTTACTTTTTGCACAGCGTGTCTCGGGTACTGATGGAAGATCAGCGCTGAGAGTGTTGTGCTAATCCACGTCACTCCCAGCACACGCTGAATCAGAGCCCTTTTGCATTTGCCACTTCTAACCGGACAATTTTTACTTTTCTTTCCGAAAACAAGGAACTCCTATTAGTTATTTATAAAAATCGTGCACATATACAATACAATCGAATAAAAATTAAAAAATATAACATAAATAACAATTTTAGTACATAATCCTTAAATAATTAAATCCGCTAATGCATCGTTAACAACTTATTAATAGTAGTAGACATGTCAAAATAATTCTAATACAAATAAATCAATAAAAAGTCTACATAAAATAACAGTCATGTCAGTTACTTATTAATTTCTAAAAAAAATAAAAAAATAAAAATAAATACACTTCACGCCTTTTAATCCCAAAGCGGGGTAGGCAGAGGCACTTTGCTTAATAAGCAAATGCCCACGGTTCACCAAGCGTATTTAACCCAACGTGACAGGGGGTGAGCCCATCGTCGTTATAGGGTTCACACACCTTGTGGTGTGCGGGGTTCATCACGATGTTGTCCTTCACCGTACGAGCGCTGCGTTGCGTACATAGGCTCTGAAAAAGAGTCCCATTGGTACACGTCCAGTAGCCGGACTCGAATCCGCGACCTCCCGGTTACAAGTCAAGTATCCGACCAACTGGACCACAGACGCTCAATATTAGAACGTTTTTTTGTAATGAAAGTTTGCAGTTTTTCTTGTTATTAAAATGGATGACATGGTTCCTAAGAACAAATCGTCATAATGTGTTATAGTTTCAGACTTTCCCATACTGACCGATTTGAATGAGCCAACCTGTATAGTAGTTAACACGTCTACAAAAACTTGTATATTACTATGTTACCTACCTGCTCCTAGTGCTGCTACGGAACCCTTCATTGGCGAGTCCCACTCGCTCTTGGTCGGTTTTTTACTTATTAATTCTGTGTTTGTTTTTTTAATTGTTTATTTTCTTTATTTTCTTATTTTATATGTCACGTACGTGTGAAATGTGAATAAATAAATTAAACATGCACCGTCTCTGCACCGCCAGGTTCCTGCGCGAGGTGGAATCATCAGCCGGCGTCTCTGGCTACAGGTTCACCCCACCAGAGGATGTCTTCGCTGACGACGAGCACAACAAGTGTTTCTGCCCCGCCGGCCCACCCTGCGCGCCCTCCGGCCTGTTTAACGTCAGCTTGTGTCAATACGGTGAGTTGAATATCGAGCCATATTTGCCGTAGAACCGATGACCGTTGGGGAAAACGAGTTCTCGAGTGGAGACCGCGTCTCGGCAAACGGAGTGTAGGACGCCCTCAGGCAAGGTGGACTGATGATAACGCAAGATGGCTGGCAGAAGCTGGATGCGAGAAGCCGAAAACAGCTCACAGTGGCGTGCAATTGGAGAGGCCTATGTCCAGCAGTGGACAAGTATGGGCTGATGATGATGATGATGAATATCGAGTTAGTTTTGGTTCGAGAGGATGACACGTGTACCTACCTGTGCGGAAAAGCTTTTTTTCTATCATTGAGAACATCCTGCCTGGTGTTAAGTAGCGGTGTGGTTTTGGTTCGAGAGTATGACACGTGTGCAGAATAGCTAAAGTTATTTGAGGCAAATAATTTTTACAATAGGGCAAAACGTCATCCGTACCAGGTGGATTCACCATTTACGCAAACCTCACGGTTTGCGTCTACTTTCGTTGTAACTTTCGTATAGTGCGAAACGCCAGGGTGTGCAATGACTTGCCGGAGTGTATATTTCCTGCGCCGTACAGTCTGAAGGTCTTCAAGTCACTGGGGTGAATAGGTACCTAATGTAGATCACATCGCTGCTTAACATCAGGCAGGATGGTGGTCAAAAGCTTGTTCGTTAAAAAAAAAACCACCCCAGCACAACTTTTCGTGGGGGTCTTAAGGCGCCTGCGATGGAACTCTCCCTCGTCCGGGCAGGAAAACCGTGACACGCGTTTTCTATTCGCCGTCACCACACGGCTTGATATGCGCAAACTGGCGCCAGAAGCTGGATGTGAGAAGCCGAAGATCACAGTGGCGTGCTATTGGAGAGCCCTATGTCCAGCAGTGGACAAATATGGGCTGATGATGATGATGAAACGTGAGGTAGAAGGCCGTGTGGGTAGGCGTCAGTCAAGAAAGTTCTCTATCAGTGTTGACGACACTTCCCGTGTGACTAAAACATCAATTAGATAGAGTTGTGACATTGTGACAATAAATTAAGTTGGTCGGATCCTTGACTTGTAAACCGGGAGGTCCCGGGTTCGAGTCCGGCTACTGGACGTGTACCAATGGGACTCTTTTTCAGAGCCTATGTACGCAACGCAACGCTCGTACGGTGAAGGACAACATCGTGATGAAACCCGCACACCACAAGGTGTGTGAACCCTATAACGGCGATGGGCTCACCCCCTGTCACGTTGGGTTAAATACGCTTGGTGAACCGTGGGTATTTGCTTTAGCAAGTGCCACTGCCTACCCCTCTTTGGGATTAAAGGCGTGAAGTATATTTCTTTTTTTTTTAATTAATATTTTTCATCCAGACTCGCCCATCATGCTATCGTTCCCCCACTTCTACCTGGCGGACGAGAGTCTGCGCGAGGCGGTGGACGGCATCTCGCCCCCGGAACCAGAGAAACACAGACTCTTCATTGACGTTCAGCCGGTGAGTACCTAACCTACCTACCTTCTTTTTAGGGGTTCTTTTTTCTATATAGGTAACTTCTCGAAGGAGAGCAGACAGGGGCATTGCTTAGTAAGGGTAGGCCGAGACATTGAGAAGGGAAATACATAACAATACGGAATACATACATACACTTCACGCCTGTCTCCCAGAGGGGTAGGCAGAGACTGCAGATCTCCATTTGTCACGTTCCCAACATACCCCTTTCGCTTCATCTATAATCATACATCTTTTCATACATGACCTCCGGTTTCGAGTACTTTTCACGCCACCTTCGACATCACCAATCTGGTCAACATATGTTCTTCTGGGGCGACCTCTACTCACCCGGCCCTGCACATCACCCATATAAATCTCTTTCGTGAATCGACTTTCATCCATTCTCTCCATATGCCCAAACCACCGAAGCATGCCCTTTTCAATCTTGGTCATTACGTCTTCCTTCAAACCGCAACTTTCCCTTACAACACTATGCCTTATACTGTCATTCAATGTCACGCCTTTCATGCTCCACAATGAACTCAAGCACATAATATTTGGTGACGTTCTGACAAAGATTCACCGTCCTTGTCAACTACTGCCCACGTAGAATGGACCAAGGTTTATCCCACGGAGAGTCGATCGAGACATGGCTCGAGGGGTATATTTTCTCCCACCGGGACATTGATCAAGGAATACACAGAATCTCGCCCCCCTGAACTCAAGAAGCACAGGCTATCTACTGAGGTTCAGCTAATGAGTATCTATTAGTCGCACTTCTTATTTCCCAAGGGGGTTTTGTTCTCAAGGACAGTAGATCGGGACATTGCCTAAGGAGGATAGACCCGAGGCATTGATCGAGATTGAGACTAGATCGGGGTTTTTTCCAAGGAGAGTAGACCAAGATTCTTTCCAAAGGACAGTGCACCCCGGAGCCTTACTCGAGAAGAGTAGACCTGGGCGTTGCCTCTGGAGAGTTAGTTGTCTGGTCCACTGCTCGAGAGTAGTAGACTTGTTGTGTGCAGCGAAACTTCCTCATGTATACTTTGTGTCTGCACATCTTTAAAGACTAATAAACCATCAGTCGAACCAACAACACGTGTCTCTCTGCTCCCGACATCTCATGGCGACCCTTCCAGACCGGGGCATTGTCCATGAACAGTAGACCGGGGTCTTGCCCGAGAAGAGTAGAACTGGGCGTTGCCTGTGGAGAGTTAGTTGACTGGGCCAGCTCGAGAGTAGTAGACGCATAGGGCATTGTCCAAGGACAGTATTTTGTTCCCTCCGGACGACTTCGACATTTTCTTAATCTTGTCACTTTCCCAGCTCGTCTCTTTTTTAACTTGCCATTTTCTTACTTGTCCTCTCTCTTAAACTTGTCTCCGTCCTAACCTGACTCCTTCCTAATTCGTTTCAAGTAAAACTTGGTAAAGTTCTTATGTTTAAGTGAATGTTAGAGAAAAATGCATGATTCAAAGAGACGAGTTCAAAACATGTCGATATCGTCCAGAGTGGACACGAGTTAGGAACGAGTCAATTTCAAAAGAGAGACAAAGTAAAGAAATGGCTAGTTAAAATAGAGACAAGCTGGGAAAGTGACATGGTTAAGAAAATGTCGAAGTCGTCCGGAGGGTAAAAGTACTCGAAACCGAAGGTCATGTATGAAAAGATGTATGAATGTAGATGAAGCGAAAGGGGTATGTCAGGACCGTGACAAATGGAGATCTGTAGTCTCCGCCTACCCCTCTGGGAGACAGGCGTGAAGTGTATGTATGTATGTATGTATCCTGACAAGACGCGATAATAATGTAGAGCTAAAAATGTTCTTGATCCCTAGACACTTTTGATGTGTGTATTATGAACATGGTGTTTGTATTCCGTATTCCAGGAGATGGGAATAGCCATGCGGGCGCGTGCTCGCATCCAGATCAACCTGGCCGTGTCGCAGGTCGTGGACATCAAGCAGGTCGCCAACTTCCCCGACATCGTGTTCCCCATCATGTGGTTTGAAGAGGTACGTGACTCAACGTTTCATTACGTTTATTGAAAAAAATATCTAATAAATAGTCTGTGGTTCCGGGTTCGAGTCCAGCTACTAGACGTGTACCAATGGGACTCTTTTTCAGAGACTATGTACGCAACGCAACGCTCGTACGGTGAAGGAAAACATCGTGATGAAACCCGCACACCACAAGGTGTGTGAACCCTATAA
>SJJU01046529.1:0-10216 GCA_012932125.1 Conopomorpha cramerella
AAAAAAATGTTTATCACCAAAAAAATAAGTTTTAGTTTTAATAACCAAAACTTCTCTCCTGAACCATGTTCTGTTTTGTAAATCCGACTTTCTTAATAGGGACCATCGATGTGTGTGTAATTGAAATTAAGCGGAAGAAATCTCAGAGAGTTCACTACTATATCATATTTTAAGCTCGTAAAACATACCATATACCAAGATGATTATGAAAAAGTATCCATTAAAGCCATAAATAACCGTCACTTAGCACTTTAACACTACGAAATTTGTGTGATTTACGACCTCTGCGTATTACACTTCTAAATCAGCCACTATAACTTAGCCGTGAAGCAAATATAGACTGTCTATTAATAAACACTCTTTTTTATGAAACATCTATAGTTGAATACAACCGAAATTATTTATGACGGCTCACAAAAATAGACATCAGAAGGAAACCTTTTCAGGTAAGTACATCAAAATAAAGAGTGTAAAAGGACTCCGTACAATGGTATTAGAAGAACTTTTACTATGACGACAATGTAAAAAAAAAAAATCAAAAAATTTGTATATTTAGTACGTAGATGAAAATTTTCTTTTGCGTTTCCCCGCATTGTCGCCATAATAGTAAAAGTTGTCTATGTATATAATTTAAAAGTATTTATTTTAGTACACGCATCGAAAGTGTCTAGGGTTCAAGTACATTTTAGAAGATTGCAATCTTTATATATAAAAATGAATTGCTGTTTGTTAGTCTCGCTAAAACTCGAGAAAGTCTGCACCGATTTGGCTAACTGTGGTATTGAATTATTCGTGGAAGTCCAGGGAAGGTTTAAAAGGTGTATTTCTTCCAATACGTGAGGTACAAAGGCGACTTCCTATGGCAAAACAAATGTTTGCCGGGACAGCTAGTCAAGAATATATTTTACAAAAACTGAATTCATTCATAATTTATTCAATATGTGGTGATAAGTCATTGTTACAGGCATGGGTAATTAGGTAGGAGACCAGTCCAGAAGATTAGATTTGATTTAAATAACTTAGATTTTTTTGGAGCTAAAAATATTTTTGATCCCTAGACACTTTTGATATGTGTAAAATGCCCACGGTTCACCAAGAGTATATAACCCAAAGCAACAGAGGGTGAGCCCGTTGCAGTTACAGGGTTCACATACCTTGTGTTGTGCGGATTTCTTCACTATGTTGTCCTTCACTGAACGAGCACCGTACTTACCTAGCAAGCGCCTCAGCCTACCCCGCTTAGGGATTAAAAGGCGTGAAGTGTATTATTATTATTTTATTTATTATAATTAAGTCTGGAAGGTTTAATATCACGATTAAGCGTAATAATTCCCGGCCTTTAGAGTAATAATTTAACTTATAAACAGTTTTATGACTTATAAAGAATTCATTGCTTTATTTACTTTCCGCTTAAATTATATGAGATTATTTATAAGAGTTTATTAAGAAGCGGGTGTAAAATAAACGTTCTTGAAGGATATAATGTTTAAGTTTAAAAAAAAATAACTCAATTTGCTGAGTTGCAAAGAGCTGCAAAGTTGCTCTGCCATTATACACATATCAAAAGTGTCTACGGATCAAGAACATGTTGAGCTCTAAAAAAAATCTAATTTATTTAAATCAAATCTAATCTTCTGGATTGGTCTCCTACCTGCTTCCCCATTTCAATGAATTCAGTTTTTGTAAAATATATTCTTGATTGCAATCTTCTAAAATGTACTTGATCCCTAGACACTTTTGATGTGTGTATTAGATTAGCCAGATTAGAACAAAAATGAGTCCGGGGGACTCTGAAGGTAGAAGGCGACATTTTACCTTAGCATTTTCACACTTACTGAATCCACACCAACATTACATGAAAAGTCGTCAAGCAGTTTTGGAGGAATATGATAACTATCATCATCTTTAAATCACTTTTTTTTTATTACAATGAACAAGCGTTTGACCACCATCCTGCCTGATGTTAAGCAGCGATGTGGTCTACGATGGAGCACACTTGTTCATTAGTTACCTATTCACCCCAGTGACTTGAATACCTTCAGACTGTACTGCGCAGGAAGCACAGACTCCGGCAAGTCATTCCACATCCATATAGTACTGTATGGTTCGAATGTCGAATGAAAAAAGAATTATAAAAATCGGTTCACACTGTAAAAAGTCAAGCGTAGTCAAATACTATGTGACTTGTACATTAAAAAAATATAAGCTACGATATAGCATCTCATCCGTTTTTCGTCGGCAAAAAAATAACATTTACACGCATGAAAATACTAACAAATGCGCGTACAAAACCAACCTGATCCACCGTGAAAATTCCGGGAGGAAATCTTTTGTTATTTATACACGCATAGATGGAGACAAAATTACTTTCATTCTTTCTGAAACTGGCAACCGTAAAAAAAAAAACAAAAAATAATCTTGTATCTCTTTCATCCTTCGTTCCGTTTCATCGCGCACGCGTGTGTTATGTAAATTCGAGTAATAACTTCACTCAAATGGCGCTGAAACCAAGATAATATGATGTATGTATCATATGACGGGTGGTATGATGAGCTTTTTGGGTATTCCTATTGACGTCTCCATTCTTTGCTAACGGGTTTCATTTTATATGGTAAATAGCGAACGAATGTTTGAAATTGAAGATATTTTTTTTGTCGACGCTAAAAAAGTATTGTGGATTGATTATTGTGATTGTGCCAGGAAGTGCGAGGTTCGTACCATGTCGTATTTTGGCCTTACTAAAATACTTTCCTTCGTATTCATAAAAAGCTAAAACGTTGACTAGCTAACTCAATATTGTACATGCAAACATACATACATACACTTCACGCCTGTCTCCAGAGGGGTAGGCAGAGACTACAGATCTCCATTTGTCACGATCCTGACATACCCCTTTCGCTTCATCTACATTCATACATCTTTTCATACATGACATCCGGTTTCGAGTACTTTTCACGCCACCTTCGGTCAGGACATCACCAATCTGGTCTTTATATGTCCTTCTGGGGCGACCTCTACTCATCCGGCCCATTACATCACCCATATAAATCTCTTTCGTCAATCGACTTTCATCCATTCTCTCTATATGCCCAAACCACCGAAGCAAGCATGCAACTCAATATTGTTCACCGGGTATATAGGCGCGAATATAATCCAAGACAAGCTCGAGCTTACCTTTTACCCGGTGAAGAATATTGAGTTAACACGTTGACTGCGGCAGTAGTCAGACATACTTTCAATGTATGCGTAACCTGGTAAAATTGACCTGGTATGAACTTTATGCCAGTGCGGACCAGGTCAAAAGACCTGGTAGTTTCCCACCCGCTTGAAACGGCTGTAAATCTGTGAAAAATATTGAAAATTACGATCAAATCACATTTTTATACTCTTAATTAGATACCTAATCCTATACTAGCGTCGCGCGCGTCTGTGCCTGTGCGCGTTTCATTAAAAAAATTAATCTAATTTTATGACCGTATTCATAAAGTTAGAACAGGGTTTGGTTTTGTGAAAAGCCCATTTTGGTTTGAAAGTGACAGCGCTACCACTTTTCTAGCGCTATCTCTGTCTGTATAGTTTGCGAGTAGGTAGGTAGGTAGGATTATTTTTTTTTAGATCTTTCAGAAATCGAGAAAAAATGTTTTAATCGTTGAAGTAGGTTCTCTTATCTTTACAGATATGTTTTGTTACTTCTAAATTATTAACGACCTTTATCTCGCTAATACTTTAAGAAAATCTCACTTTAGAAAGCTTTCACCTTAAGCTTAACAAGAAACTTTCAATCCTCGAGTATCGATACTTAACCCGCAATGTAACTTTAAAAAAAAAAAACTTTGACGACAGCCATTCTGTACCTATCTCTAAAAAAAAAAGTAAACAAAAGCCAAGCGCAACTGAATCGCCGGTTCGGAACCAAAGAGGATTTCAACGCGAACTCTACTACGGTGAAAAAAAACTTTTTGTAGCTACATTTTCAGTTTGATGCACAAGGACCATGGTTTTGAATAGAATGGTTGATTGTTTAGATAAACTACTAAAGAAATAACTTAAAGAAAAAAGAACCGACCAATAAAATTTTACATCATTATCATCATCAGCCATATAACGTCCACTGCTGGACGAGGGCCTCCCCCAATGAGATCCGTCATTTGGGGTGAAATGCCAGTGATCGCCATGCTTGGCAGGCGGGTTGGCGATCGCAGTGGTGTTGTTGTTTAACTCACAGAGAGCGCTGCTGCCCCTTCTATGGAGAGCTCCCTCGATCGCCTCTTACGATCCCCATGACGGGAAAAGTTGGGCTGGGGTGGTGACACATGTATTCTATTCGCCGTCACCACACGGCTGACCAAAATTTTACATATATGTGGTTTTCTCATGGATGCCATTGTCGGAAATGAACTAAAATTATATGGGACCAAACGCTCCAGCTTTCAAATAACAGAAAAACATCCAAACCGCTTGAAAGGTCTGAGGTAACAAACATAAAAAAAAATTAAACGAATTGAGAAGAAGACCTTTTTTGAAGTTCGTTAAAAACAAGCGACTTCAATCTATATACTAGCTAGCTATCATTAGTCGCCTCAACGATTTATTCCTCTCGATTTATTTAATCTGCTATAAGCAAAGACTGATTTCCTGATAGTGGGAAATCTGAAAATTCTTTTTTTTTTTCAAACCGTAACCACTAATCTCAACACTTGGCGACCCTGTCAGGGGCCACTTATTTTTTGACCTGGATTTATCTGGTCTGCCATCTTATCATGGGATATTTACAATATATTTTTTTCAAAACTACACACATCAAAAGTGTCTAGTGTTCAAGAACATTTTTGGCTCTAAAAAAATCTAATTTTTAATTGGTCTCCTACCTAATTCCCCATGCCTCTATCAATGAATTATCACCACATTTTGAATAAGTTATGAATGAATTCAGTTTTTGTAAAATATACGTATATTCTTGATTGCAGTCTTCCAAAATGTACTTGATCCCTAGACTCTTTTGATGTTATATCCACTAATCTCAACATTATTGGCGACCCTGGCAGAATCAACTTATTTTTTCCCCTGGATTTATCTGACACTTAGACACTTTTGATGTGTGTATTTTACGACTTTTTAACGTCATCCAGTAATGCCCTTCTAAATTTTCCATATCCGTGCCAATATCCCTCCCGGCGATCCCGAGGGGACACTGTGGCCACTCGCTTCTGCATATTTAATCGGAAAAAATCACCTGACTCTTTTTTTTTTATTCCACGCGTAATTTCCTAGGTAATGGACAAACTGGACTGTGAAGTATCGATGCAATGGTTGAATACGCGTTTTTAATGAATCTGTGATAATTTAAGTTGTTCATTTACAAAATGGCTGCTCTCAATTTTGTTTCGTAATGCCCGTTCTCCATACTCCTATCAACTCGTATTTTGACTCATGTACAAATGTTTTTTCTAATACATTTGAATAAAAATGTACCTATGTATTAGTACATTATATACATAGTAGAATGTATACATTATATACTATTAGTATATCACCTACGGTTTCAGTTACGGATAGAAATGTATATATTATTATATATTTTTTTTATTTTTATTGCATTATGTAGCGATTATAACGAACACTATCGTTTTTGACCAAAAAGGATGAACTTTTTCAGGTAGCACCTTACCTGAATATTCTATTCCGTAAGTGAGACGACTAGGTAGAATTTTCGCAAAAGCACTTCTAGCAAATTATATTTAGAAATAGCCCAAAACAAGGTATTTCTTCCGTAAGCTCGGGTAGGGTCATAATTCACAAATAGAGCTTTTGTAATATTTATAAGTAACTGGCTGCCCGCCCCGGCTTCGCACGAGTGCAAGGCTAGTTTTTTTTAACATAATGAACAAGCGTTTGATCATCATCCTGCCTGATTTTTTCAATGTAAATAAATAAATACTTTTTGGGTAGAGATCTTCAACATTGTTTCAAGTACCTATCAAGTTTCGCCCTTTGTTGCTATCCTGCTACCAATAAACGCGCTGTCACTTCTCCAAAGGTTATTTAATTTTCAGGTCTACTGGATACCCGATACCCTGGACTGGTATTTCGTATTTCAGAGACATAGTGTTAGTAAGAAGTAAGGTCCTAAAAGTATAGATATTATTACGTTACGTGAGATATTAAAAAAAACCCAACTTCAATGAATACTACTTATTATTATACTTGTCGTCCGAAACTTATGGGAAAGGGGAAGACATTTATGTCGGTTCAATTCCCAGACAAAGCAACTAATTTTAAAAAAATCTTTGAATACAGAATTACTAACTTTTAAAAATAACATAAAGTCTTCTTTGGGCAAAAATCACTATCTACGATATTTAAGGTACTCCCCCTTCATTTTTTAAGGAAACGCGCACTGACATGATATTAAATGTTTAAAACGGGTATTATAGCGCGAAGATTAACCACGACACATGTAACTGTGTCGAAACGTCGGGCAAACAACGAAGGTAAGCTGAATGCTTGTCTTTGATTAATCTTCGCGCTATAATACCCGTTTTAAACATTTAATATCCCCCTTCATGTCCCATAAAGTTTGGGACGCCGAGTGTACAGGGCGTCTATTACTAATTGAGTAACCACCTTTTTTGGAGTGGCTTAAACAGTAAGCAGTCTAAACCATCATCAGTCACATGATGTCCACAGTTGGACGGCAGCCTCCCCCAATGATTTACATTATCAATTGAGGGGTAATGCCAATAATCGGCACGCTTGGCAGACGGGTTGGCGATCGCAGTGGTGTTGTGATTTAACTCACATATAACGCTGCAGTGGCAGTGGGCCGGCCACATTTGCCGTAGAACCGATGACCGTTGGGCAAAACGAGTTCTCGAGTGGAGACCGCGTCTGGGCAAACGGAGTGTAGGACGCCCTCAGGCAAGGTGGACTGATGATCTACGCAAGCTGGCTCGCAGAAGCTGGATGCGAGAAGCCGAAAACAGATCACAGTGGCGTGCAATTGGAGAGGCCTAGGCCCGTCCTCTAGAGAGTTCCATCGGTCGCCTCTTACGACCCCCAAGCCGGGAAAAGTTGGACTGGGGTCGGGACACATGTGTTCTATCTGCTGTTACCACAAGGCAACTAAAAATCAACAAACGCAAACTCATGTGAAAGATAAACAGATTCCGATAGTTAACCAGATTAAGGAAAAAACTGCTTGGTTTCATAGAGTTAGTTTAATATAATAAAGGTCAGATTACACTGGCCAAACCTATACTTATCGATGCTCAAACAGGACAAAGTTCAACCGTGCCTGAGCTCCACTTTGGGGTGAAACCTGAAATTTCCCCGTTCGGAAATTCACGTAAGTAAATGAACGGGTCATTATGCACCATTACCGAGTCAATATTTTTATTTCCGTTCGAAAATTTTGCCCGGCGAAATATAAATGGCCGTCTGCGAAAATGCTGCGCCCCGTTTTCTGTTACTACCGTATTCTGAGAGCGACTTTGTCCCGCTCTAACTGTGCTTGTGCAAAAGAGACAAAACTATGCTCAAGTGACGTAATGGTTAATGTGTTTATGGTGTTGATTCGTGAATTTTATGACATTTCGCTGTGCGTGATTGTCGGTTTCGGATTGGGCGAGCTTTGGGACGTTTTTGACGTAAATAAAATGGAAAATTGTCAACGATAAAACGTGATTTTGTTGTTTGTTATCGCTGAATTTTAAATGTGTTTAATTTATACCTTTCAGTAGAATAGTTTCATTTGTTGTACCCATGTTTATTTGTAAACTTTGGATGAATATGTGTTCAATTTTTATGTAAAAAACTGTGAATCGAATTTAAGAAAACTTTGCAATAATATAGCTCAAACACACCGGAAAAACACAATAGACCATCATTTATTTTCTGAATACCCGCGATGAAACCGTATATAGTATGAAATACTCTTATGGTGAACAAATCGTGGAGTAGCCCTTATTCAACAAGGTGTATGAATTCTATTAGCCGTAGAACCGGTGATAATTGGGGTAAAAGAGCTCTCAAGTGGAGACCGCGTCTCGGAAAACAAGAGTGTAGGAGGTCAGGCCAGGTCTGACTGATAATTTGCGTAAAATGGCTGGCAGAAGCTGGATGCGAGAAGCCGAAAACTAAGTTCAGCCGAAGACGAATATCGGCTGATGAAGAAGATGATGTATGATTCCTAAAATGTCACATTTAAATACGCTTATTAATGTAGGCATTTGGTCTTAGTGTATGTACCTCTCGTACGAATTATCATATATTTATGTACTAATTGGTACGATCAAAGTTGCGCCTGAGTCATACAGATACGCTCGAGTACCGTTATCCCAGTTCAACTTAACAGGGCAGACACTGTACAAACAACTGCAAATCAAACAGCTAATTGCCATTGGAAATTCAATCTTAACTTGTTGCACTAAAGACAAAACGTGTCTACGTAAGTAAACCACTGGAAATTTTCAGTAGTTCACTGGATGTCGCGGGGTCGTTTTAAACTATACAAGGGATGCGGTGAGAAGAGCTATGTTTACCTGAGAACAGTACTGGAGTAAAGTTCACCAATTTTGTATACTTGGAGATGTCAGTTTAGCAACTTCGTTTGAGGAATGTCGCGCGTTGAGAGGACTGTAGTCGTGGGACTAAAATTAGATTAGAACAGCGATGTCTGTGTTCTCTAAGTTGAGACGCCGCTCGCTGCAGTCAAGTGTGCTTATTTATTATCAGTGGTGATTTTTACATACCCATAGGCATATTGATATCTTTTGGGCTCGTATTTCCGAAAAGGAATAGGCACGGATAGGTAAAGAATGAAAGCAATCCACGACTCACGAAGAATGGGTTGCCGGAGTCTGTGTTTTCTGCGCGGTTTAGTCTGGACGACACTTTTTCTTAATCTAGACACGTTTTTAATCCGTAATGGATACCGCACCGCTAACGGGGACAGCGGCGGGGTTATGTGGAACTCGCACCCACTAAAACCCCACGGTGACCACTCCCGCGTTATTGCCGGAGCCCCCGGAACAGCCTGAGCCACTACGTCCAAGGGTGTCCCCAGCCGGCTACGTCCAAGGGTGGCCCCAGCTGGAGGTGAATAGACACCTAATAAAAAAGTGTGCTGCATCGTAGACCATATCGTTCCTTAACATCAGACAGGATGGTGGTCAAACGTCGGAAATTGTAACGTTATTTTTTTTAGTTTAATTTTAAATTTGTGTATTCTTTATCAAATCAAATCAAATCATTTATTTCAGACCAAGGGAGTCCATATACAATGATGACAAAGCATGAATATACCTCTACAATTAAAATTAAATTAAAATAAACGAAAATTAGAATAAAATAATATACAATTAAATTAAATCATTCTACGATGGTCATACACTAGTTTATAGTGTTAAACAAATTAATCAAAGAAACGAGTCCATCGTCGCTACTGGATCTAAAACACACCATTTAGACTTACTCACTAAGGCTCTGAAATCTCAACCTTTATAAGCATAAATGAATGATGATGTAGGTAGACAATATTGAATTTGTATTTGATAATGAAAATGCTTACTAAACAACCTTTTTTGCATAACATGAATACATGAAAGACTCTCTTTATGTGGCTGGAAAAGGTCCTCTTTCAATGTTTCTAAAGACTTTTTAAAATAAAGGGATTAGTATTACATGCCCAACACACTTTATAAACGTTAACGAATATCGTCATTGAAATTAACTGCTCAGCTTTTGCAATTAACTGACAAGCTCGAGCTTACCTTTGTTATTTTACTCGACTTTTCGACGCAGTTGCATGCGTCGTGGTCACGAGTGGACTGGAGTGCGGCGGCTGCAAGTTCACTGCTTTTGATACGAATCGCAACTACCCTCAAGAGTCACTTTTCGCCCCACACATTCACCCGTGCACAATATTGAGTTATAATGTCTGTGCGCGTTTATTAAAATACTGATTAAATGCACTAAATCCAGAATGAATCATATAAGGCATGTTTAGCCGTGTCGGTGAAGGCGAATAGAATAAGATGAGTAAGTAAACTCAATATTGTTCATCGGGTATATAGGCGCGAATATAATCAAAGACAAGCTCGAGCTTACCTTTGTTATTTTACTCGACGTTTCGACGCAGTTGCACGCGTCGTGGTCACGAGTGGACTGGAGTGCGGCGGCTGCGACGTTCACTGGTTTGAGACGAATCCGCAACTAC
>SJJU01046831.1:0-13251 GCA_012932125.1 Conopomorpha cramerella
CCTTCCTCCGCCAATGTAGGCCCGCCGTCTTTACCAGATCGTCGGACCACCTTGTTGGAGGTCTACCCACACTGCGCTTTCCCATTTCGTGGCCGCCACTCTAGGACTTTTAGGCCCCATCGGCCATCGGTCCTACGAGCTATGTGCCCTGCCCACTGCCACTTCAGCTCTGCAATCCTGCGAGCTATGTCGCACACTTTGGTTCTGCGGATCTCCTCATTCCTGATTCGATCGCGCAGAGAGACTCCGAGCATAGCTCGTTCCATCGCTCGCTGGGTGACATTGAGCTTCCTTATGAGCTTCATTTTGGTATAAGTGTCTAATATTTTTTCTTGCTAGACCAGGACCTATACTATGGGTCATTAAAATAATATTGTCTACGTTGTGTGACTTTCGAGCCAAGCGTCATAGACGCGGCGTCAATAGCGTCACCGACCACGAAGGAATGACAATGACGTCACAGGGGCACTGTGACGTCATTGTCGCCGCGTCAATGTAGTTCGAATGACGATCCCTAGAATTTCATAAGTTTGCATACAACATCAATCTATCGCTCTGTCGCAGCGTCACAGACGCGGCGTCACAACGAAAGACCTTTAAGTTGGTTTTAACCTTACTTAACAGAAACTAAACTAACGACTTGTCGATGTTTGTGTTTTCGAAGTTCAGTACATGTCGAAGCATGTCCTTATCGAAGTTCAGTCCACAGCCCGTGACCGCGTGTTAAGGAAAACCACGATTCGAGAATTCGGGTTTTCGAGGAATTCCGTAGCCCGTCCATTCGTTAGTAGATATATTTTGATATGAAGTAACAGTCATCACCTAATAATGTGACAAAAGTATGCATTTCTACTATTGGAACAATTAGTAAAACTATTTTTAAAATTTACTGATATTATAGTTCTATATATATATTGCATAATTTTAGTAAGTGCCTACTTGTAATCTGGTCATGTACACGGACTTGACTGTCATTAATTATGTGCAAGTTTCTCAAATAGCGCACTATAAAAATGTTCCAACCAATATCGTACATACGAGAGTCAACGAACGATTGAAATTCGAAACATTTTATAGAAATAATACTTTTAGACAGCGTAGTTCATAAATCTCGGTGAAATGTTTTCGAGCCAAATTGAAGTTCCCGCCTTCAATTATCAAAACCAGCTAACGGCCAGAAGATTTACTGTGGTAATAGAGCTGGCTGTATGCAGATTGTACACGAGGCTTCTTACATTTGAATGTAAAATACTCCTGTAAATAAACAGCCGTGTAATTCGAGGATAAAATATTGCCTATTTCCTAAACTGGAGTATAATCCCTCTACTCTAAGCTTCGTCAAACAATAGCGTGCTTTTAAATTTTTTCATTTAATTTTTATACCTGAAATCATGTGGAAGGAAATGTGTCTTTTTTAATATTTGGTCAATTTTTCTATCCGTACTAATGTCGTATTCTTGAACTTCAAAGAATTTCTAGAAACAAAAATGATTGATTATTAAAATAAACATTACCAAAATAAGCATGTAGAGTGATTATATTTTGTCAGTAATCTCGTCTTTTATCATTAGTTTTACTTTTAGGAGAGGCCCATGTCCAGCAGTGGACTAATATGGGTTGATGATGATAATGATGATGTACCTCCCTCTAATCATTAGAATTTTGAAATGGGTTTCTAACTTCTAATACCCCCATTCTAGAACTCTCCTCAAGCACAGATCTCTGTTCAAGTAACATTTGTCTCGCTCTAATAAGTAGAACCGATTTGACGATGGAATTGAAGAGGGAAATCTTGATGCGCCGCTTGAGGACTTTGGACTCCCACACCGGTCTCAACTGAGCAAAGGCTGCCTTCGCTCTGTATATATCTCTATATATATCTAAAACTCAAAGTCCTGACTGATTCATTCATCTCTGACTCATCAACGCACAGCCCAAACCCTTAACCCTAAAAAGCTGAAATTTTGCACAGGAATTCTTTTTAGGATGTTTACGTGATATATGAAAGGATTTTTTTAATTCCTCCCCTAAGAGGGTAAAAAGGGAGGAAGAAGTTTATACGAGAAAAACGTTAATTTTGCTGTTATGGATCGAAAACTTGATGGTATCATGAATAGAAATTAAAGAACACGTATATATGCATTATTTTTCTAATTTGAAGCCCTAACCGACTTTAATTAGCGATGAGCTAAAAAGGTTGAAATATTACTAATTAGTATGTGAATGAAATCTCGGGGCATTCACTATTAAGTAATATTATAAATACACATTAATATCTTAACGCGTTGCTTTTAATTTGTGGTTTGTGTAATTTTTAGGCCAACGCCTATTGATTTAGGTTTTTCTATTACAAACTTTATGTATAGTTGTTTCATCGTGTGCAGCCTCCTTTATTTCTATTGATGCACGTTTCACTCGTAAATATCGCAGTTATAGGCAATAACCACTTCTATGCTATGGACTTTCAAGTCGTTTTAGGGTTTTTTGTTCTGAAATTGGTATACATATACTATTCTTGGTGATAAAGTTAGAAAAGCGCTACTGCATTCGTAAAAGCAAAATAAGGACAAACTGATTCAAGTTGATTGCAAACTAGTTAGTGAAAGCGCACAATTCATTTATGCTGATCTGGGATGTAAATATAATGCACCAGCTGCCTTTTTTCCCTGGAATGTTCCCACACTCCAGATCTGGAGGTTAGGTTAAGTTTTATTTATTTACTTATACATGAATTATCCCATTACGATATAAAAGTAAGTCTAGGTTTGAACACAAAAGGTAAGCATTTACAGATATCAAAACTATGAACTATCAACTCATATTTATAAGATAACAAAATTACATGCTTCTTCTTCTTTTAGAGTCGACAGCGTGTGTGTCCTCATATGTTCTGTGACCAGTATTCGGCTACACGCACAGCGTTATCTGTGGCCTCGTACAGGTCCTGCAGCGTACAGGTGTCGGGGCACGAGGGGCAGACGAGCAGGTGATCAGTTACACAAGAAAAATAATAATTACAACTACAGTACATAATTGCATTAGCAACGTGTAAGCGAAGGCTTGCCTTATTGACATTCTTAACTTCTTATTATGCTTAATGTGGCCAAAGGGTCCTTGTGGTCCTAAGCTTCTGTCCATCGCCACTTAGGGATTACGGACGTGAGTGTATCTGAATGTATCTGATCCAACTTTGAACGCACCACTTACTTTGTCCAAAAGCAGAAAGTTATGCGCAAAATTAATCGCTAGGTACCTATTTTTAAGAGATGTAAACGTTGTTACTATTGCTTGCCGGAACGGTGGAAATGATACTCGGGTGTAGTTACGACAAAAGACAGTTTATTTGTAAAAATCAACTTATTATATACTTAATCTAAACGGGGTCGCGCGTGCGTCATCCGTTCTTACGCAATCACGTTATTCCCCTACAAATACTCCCCCCTTTAATTTAAAAATATTTTTATTACCCAAAAAAATTTTTACAATGGTAGGTATAAGAAAAAAAATAAAAAAAATAGAAATGTACAATCTTATGCTAAACTTGATGACCAGGGGGTGGCTGGGATGGCTTGTGGAGTCTCCCGAAGACTTGCATGCTGCGACGCCAGATGTTTTCTCTTGCCAAATCTCCCGCTCCGTTCTGGGCCCATTTCTTCACCTTGTTGCGGCACAGGTTCCATATGATGTACGCCATGATGATTATGAGCCCTATTATGCCCAGAGTCATGCCGATGGAGGCTTGCATTGCCGTTGTCTGGATTGCTTTCTCCTTTTCTATCTGCTGATTGATGATAACGTGCTCGTCTTTCGCGTACTGGTTGCCCATGGTTGCTTGGTGGAGGCTTGGATGAGTTTGGAGTTTTCAGTTCGGTGTCTGCTAGCCTTCTGATGCTGCTTGTTGCCGGTATATGCGTATATATACTTTATTTTGGTTGTTAGTGAATATTGAATTTGCTTAGATGGCGAATCTAACAACCGGTCGCACCACGCGACCCGACCGAGTGATAGTCACGTTGCTCGATTTTGTAGCTTCAAATGTGCCATTGGGGTCATCCTGATTTAGCAAAAATGCAGGTTTTAGTCTGCCGATCGATACTACTGTAGTTCTTCCGGGCAGCTGTATCTTGAAACATTTTTCGCCTCTCTCTAGGACTTTATAGGGCCCTTCGTAGGGAGCGGTTAAAGATCTTTTAACCATATCTCTTCGTAAGAAAATATAGTCGCAATTCCGAAGTTCTTTGTGAATAAAGCATTTCCTGTTTGTTTTTACAGCTGTTGGTTTCGTACTCAAATTTCTCATAGCACTTGACAGTTGCGTTGCGTAATCGTAATCAGTTGTTTCAAGTGACTCATTACTTGTTTTGAAGAAGTCAGCTGGCAATCGTAGGGAACTCCCGTATGTCATTTGAGCCGCGCTGACGCCGCTGTCTTCCTTTAGTGATGCGCGTAATCCCAACATGACTAATGGTAATTCTTTTATCCAATTAGCACTATTACAGGTAGCCATTAAGGATGCCTTTAAACATCTATGCCATCGTTCTTGACACCCGTTCGCCATGGGGTGCCAAGCAGTCGTATGGATTTTATTTATTCCCAGTCGCTGTGATATTTTTTTAAATAAGTCGGATTCGAATTGACGTCCTTGGTCCGTAGTCAGGGTAATAGGACACCCAAAGCGTGACACCCAACCGCTAATAAAGGCATTGCAAATACTTTCAGCTGTTATTTGCTTCACTGGATACGCCTCTGGCCACTTTGTTTTCCTGTCGATCATCGTGACGCAATATTTATAATCTTCGGACAGTGGGAGTGGGCCGACTATGTCTATGTGGACATGTTCGAATCTTTCCGATGCTGGGAATGCGGCCAATGGTGATACAGTGTGTCTGTTTACTTTCGATTGTTGACAGGCGACGCAGGTCTTGGTCCATATTCCCACGTCCTTGTTCATAGATGGCCAGAAAAATCGGCTAGCCATCATCTTCCTTGTGGCGCGTGTACCCGGGTGGCTGAGACCGTGAACTGCTTGGTAGGCTGTTTCACGATACTGCGGTGGTAAATAAGGTCGCAATGTGTTTGTAGATGTTTCGCATAGTACGTCCCTGTGTTGGGCAATCGGTACTTCTTGAAAGATAATTTTTTATTTTTTACGATGTCCTTCAATTCCTTACATTGCTCCTGGTCATTTACCAGTTGGTCGTAGTCAATGAAATTAGGGAATGTTATTTCTTCGATTCTGGATAATGCGTCTGCAACTGTATTTTCCGGTCCGGAGATATATCTGATGTCAGTGCAGAATTGTGAAATAAAATCGAGTTGGCGAAGTCGGCGTGGAGTGTCGTTATTGGAGCTTGTCTTATTTATTGCATATGTGAGTGGCTTATGATCTGTATATACTGTCAATTCTTTTCCTTCTATATAGTGTCGGAAGTGTTTAATTGACATATATATAGCCAGCAATTCTCGGTCATATGTGCTATACTTTGTCTGCGCCGAACTTAGTGCTTTGGAGAAAAATCCTAAAGGTTGCCATACGCCCTCGCATTTTTGTTGTAACACGGCGCCTGCACAAGACGCCGAGCAGTCTGTCATGAGCGCGACCGATGATTTCATGGATGGGTAGAAAAGTGTAACGGCGTTTTTAAGACTTTCCTTACACTTTTCAAAAATGTCTTCCGTGGCCTGTGTCCATGGTACCTTTCTTTTGTCATTTTTCTTCGAGTTGTGTAGAAACCGATTTAATTCCTTTTGATACTCGGCGGCTCGGGGTATGCTGGTTCGGTAGAAATTTATAATTCCCAGAAATCGACGCAGTTCTATTATCGTCACCGGTTTTGGGTATTTACTAATAACGTCAATTTTCTCTTGGAGTGGTGTTATTCCGTTTTCATCTATGTGGTATCCGAGGAAGTCTAACGCGCGTTTGCCGAATTCGCACTTGTTTGTGTTGAGCTTAATATTGTATGATTTCAGTTTTTGCAGTACTTCTTGCAGATGCTGTTTGTGCTCTTCTTCGTCGTAGCTCGCAATTAAGAGATCATCGCAGTAACAGTAGACGTAGTCTAAGCCTTTAAGAACCATATCCATGAAACGTTGGAATGTTTGACCTGCGTTTCGTAGGCCAAATGTCATTTTCATAAATTCGAATAATCCGAAAGGCGTTATTATGGCTGTTTTCGGAATATCTTGCCTGGCTATTTGTATAACATGATATGCCTTCTGAATATCTAATTTTGTAAATATTTTTTTGCCATTCATCATGTATGTGAAATCCTTGAGGCCTGGTAATGGATATCGGTCCGGAACAGTCATTGCGTTTAGCCGCCTAAAATCACCACATGGTCTTATTTCGCCGTTTTTCTTATTGACAATGTGCAGTGGCGAGGCCCAAGGGCTACTCGATGGCCTACATATGCCGTTATCCATCATCTTCTGAAATTCATTTTTGGCCGCCTTGTATCTTTCGGGATTCAAAGGGCGGACCTTTTCGTGACTAGGAGGCCCCGTTGTTTGTATATGATGTTCGATATTGTGCAATGGTATTTCCGCTTGCAAGTTTGGGTTCATGACCTCGCTGAATTTTTTCAGTATTGCATGGTAGGCGTTTTTCTCGTCAATTGTGTAAATGGTTGACTGCGGCGAAAATGAAATTTGCGTATGTGCGCTGAGTGCAGTGACCTCGTCGCGTAGGCGTCTTGCATGTAGGTCGACTAATAATTTGTTTTTAGTCAGAAAATCCGCTCCAAGTATTGAGTTGCGAACGTCGGCTATGATAAAGGTCCATTTGAATTCTCGACGAAGGCCAAGGTTTAGGCACATTTCCGTTTTCCCATAGGTTTTAATGGGCGTTCCGTTGGCGGCGAACAGGCTATAATCGCTCGGTTTTAGTAAGCTCTTCTTTTTGGCGGCTAAAACTGAAACTTCTGCTCCTGTGTCTATCAAAAAACGTGTACCACTGTTTGAGTCGGTAACACAGAGGCGGCAGGTTTTAATTTCGTTGACACCGAGATCTGCCTTTGTCGGAGTCGGCTCTAGTTTTCCGACTTTATCTTGTTATAATTGCAGTATTGTTTGCTACCGCACTTCGTTGCGTTCTCCTTAAATTTTCTATGATAGAAACATATCCATTCACCCAAACGGCCGTGGGATCTCGAGCGTGACTTTGGCCTGAATGGTCTGCGGTACGGCGAGCGTCCCCTAAAATGCTGATTCTTCTTAATCTCGGCTATCTCTAGGGTAAGTTGACCTATCTTCTCAGTGAGTACAGCGACATCCGGCCGGGAGACCTGGGCCAATTCATGTCTGGGGCGAATATTTTCCATGACAGTATCGGCTATCTGGGCTAATCTGTCAAGATCCTTTACATCGCTTATACTTAGTACTGCGCGGACTGACGGGGGTAAGTGACCTGTCCACATAAGCTGGAGAGTTTCGCCAGGCACCTTTTTCTTAGCGAGATCACGCATTTTCCTCAACAGTTGTGATGGCTTCTGATCCCCTAATTCCATTTCGCCTACAAGCTTCTGGAACTGACGGGATTCTGATTCTTCAAAGGCGCCGATTAACCGTGTCTTTAAAATTTTGTACGCGTCGTTGACCGGCGGTTCTGAGAGGATATCGCTGACTTGCTGGAGTGCGGCTAAACCGAGCTTGGCGACAACGAGATGAAATTTTTCTTCCTCTCCCTTCTTCTGAGGCCTCATTATAGACTCAAACTGGGCGAACCATAATCGTGGATGGGCCACCCAAAATTCGGGAATCTTTGTGGTCAGCGACATCGCTTCAATATGACTAGCGCTCTCTGCCTGTGGCTTGGCCGTGCTCTCCGCTCGCCGTGCTGACGGGTCGTCGTGATACATCATCCTGTGCGCCGAGTAGTATAGGTTATCGTAGTGACTTATAGTGTGTATTGTATTGCCTCTTGAAATTTCGATCGGTGAGACCCGCTTGTGGGAGGCCGATCAAAAATGTGCAATATACTATAATTTTACAAACGAATTTTCCGGCAGAGCTATTGTTCCTGTTCCTTAAGGATCACGTCGGGGTCACCAGTGTAAACGTTGTTACTATTGCTTGCCGGAACGGTGGAAATGATACTCGGGTGTAGTTATGACAAAAGACAGTTTATTTGTAAAAATCAACTTATTATATACTTAATCTAAACGGGGTCACGCGTGCGTCATCCGTTCTTACGCAATCACGTTATTCCCCTACAGAGAGTTAAAACACAGAAACACTGTGAACAGGGTACCTAATGAACAAGTGTGCTCCAATGTAGACCACATCGTTGCTTAACATCAAGCAGGATGGTGACCACCGTCCTGTCTGATGTTAAGCAGCGACGGAGCACACGAATTGTTCATTAGGTAGGAGTTTTTCAAAGACGTTTTCGCTATAAAAGCACAAGCGAATGCCAACTAAGTGTACCAATACTAATACATTAGGTTTCTAAGAAGATTCCCCAGCACGTGCATTATGAAGGCGCCCTCATTCCGGGAGCCGGCGCGGATGTGCAGTTCCCGGTATCAATTATTTGTGTTCCGGAGCCTGACTTGCATCAGTGAGTTGCGGTGGCTCACGTGTGTACATGTGCATATAGATGGATAGCTCGCTATCTAAGTGCTGAGCAGTGGTGCCCAAACTGTAATTATAGCTGACCGTGTATTAACCAGGACAAGCCCACCACCATCCAAGCCCTACCTGACTCTCGGCGTACGGGCCATTCTCTGGAGACGTGCGCGTCTACTTGCTTTTGCCTCTTTTCAACGCACGTTTTCTTGACTTCAAACAAATTATCTTTGTCCATCCCTGTTTTGTTACCAACTCTCCTCCGTCTGGGGCATGACGACTACAATTACGGAGACTTCGCGTTGGGTCCTCGTCGCGTCTTCAGTCGTTAACAGGCTTCATGAGTTCTTCGTGCTGTGTGCCAGCGATTAGCAAACCCACGCAAGCGTTCAAAGTTTCCTCGGTGCTCTTACTAGGTACCTGAAGTATATTGACCCTGGTTCGGTCTTTTATTAAGCATCCCATTCCTTGCCTCATTGAATAATCTGCATTCCCATAGTGCGTGGTCCCTGTTTTCGCTCGCTTCGCCACAAGGGCACTGAGCCGTGTCACAGAGAACTGCTTGTTCTGTCATATTTAATTAGCCTAACAACTTTAAAGAAAAAGAACCAGTTCAACCAGTACAATATAGTAGCCAACAGCCGTGTGGTGACGGCGAATAGAATACACGTGTCACCACCCCAGTCCAACGTTTGCCGTCATCGTGGGGATCGTAAGAAGCGACCGATAAAACTCTCTAGAGGACGGGCAGCAGCCCTCTCTGTGAGTTAGACCACGACACTACTGCGATTACTGCCAATTCCCGCCAAATGATCACCGAAATCATTGGGGAGTATTACAGTAAAAATATTAATGTTTTAAGACGTTTGTAGTTTTCTCATGGATATCATTGTCCAAACTGAACCAAATTTAAATGGGACCAAATGGAAAGGACCCGCTTTCAAACAAATAAAAAATCATCCAAATCGTTTCTTCTAGCCAGTTATGTTTTCTACGACCCAGTCAAAAGAGGATTGATTTGAGAGTTGGTAAAAAGAGTCAATTGATTAACAAACATAAAAAAATACCTAATAACTACTAATGATGAAATATCGCTAAATGTTTTCCTGCATCGGGTTCGTTTCATAGTAACATATTTGCGGTAATAGTTTGATTTGAAGAGCACAGTTTGGGAGTTTCTGTCATAGAGGATGCTCTACCTGAGAACCAACAGTCCCATAGGTAAGGACGCAGTTACCGGACCGGTAGAACAAGAAATCTTTGTATCTATGTACCATATTATAACTCTTCCAATACACGGCGTAAAAGGAGTTAAGTTTGATGTTAGAACCCGTGATATAAAAGGGATTATTCGGCGATGGACTGGCAACCTATAACACAGTACAATGTCGTAATCAAGGTTAGCATTATTCTTTCATCGTCATAAGTGATACAATCTATATATAAAAGGAAAAGCTGACTGACTGACTGACATATCAACGCAGCCCAAATGGTTAAACGTAGGCACTTGAAATTTGGAACGGACATAGCTTAGGTACCGTAGGTGTGCGCTAAGAACGGAATTCCAGAAGTTCCCACGGAAACGAATGGTGTATGAAAAATCTAAACCGCTCGTTAGACGCTTGAAATTTGGGATACAGATACTACTAAACTACGCGAATGAAATCGCGGGGCGTCCACTAGTATACTATATAACGTTAAATTATATATGTTAGCGAAACTCGTGAAACTCAGTCAGCCCATCATTCCAAATACTAAACAACTTTCCCCAAGGAACACTATGTCAAAAACGAAAAAAAAAATACATATAAAGGGGGAAATAACGGATCGGTAAGTTTGTGTGAAGAGCTGAATCTTTTTTTCGTTTTTGAACTAGGGTTCTTTGTAAACATCGAATTAATTTCTTTTACTGGCCAGAAAAAAGCGATATCACACTTTTATGTATATTCCTTGATTTACATTATATACACTGTGTGTAAATAACTTCAGATCGGCTGATTTGATAAAGGAGAAAGAACCGACCTTTCGTGGTTTTCTCATGGATGCCATTGTCGGTACTGAACCAAATTTATAGGGCCAAACGGGAAGCACCAGCTTTCAAATAAAAGAAAAACATCCAAATCAGTTCACCTAGGCGACAGTTCTGAGGTAACAAACATAAAAAAAATACAGACGAATTGAGAACACCCTCCTTTTATGAAGTCGATTTACTTACAGATGTATACAAACAGATGACAGTCTGTGAGATATCCCGGGGTATTTGATTATAGGAACTATTTTATACTGGGACAAGCAGGCGGAGGGAAGCTCTCAGCATTGTAGATTGGAACAGGAAATATCCTTGGAGAATTGCAGCTAGTCGAATCGCTCCCAATCAACTCAACTCATTACTTGTTCCATACGAAATTACAATAGATAGAGGATTCAGTAAATAAACCTCAGCTGACATAGAGATGGTATAAACGGAAGAACCCCTATAATAAAAATATATATATAAAAGAGCGAGCATCTGTGATCGGGAGGTTGTGGGTTCAATATTTTCTATATTAGGCGTGTACCAATGCGTCCCTGTTTCTGTGCCTATAAATGCTACAGAACGCTCGTAAGGTGACGGGAAACATCGTGATGAAACTCGCATACTTATGTATTTTTGTTATAAATATTCTTTAATTATTTTACTGTCAACACAACGATAAAAATAAATACGAACGAGAACGAAATATGCGTCATAATTAAATTATTATACCAGTGACGAAATCGATCGAGAGTCATCACATTTTTAATAGGTAATAAAGTCATCAATGGATCCTTTGGCCTGTGACTAAAATGTTTGCGATTTAATTAAAGCCAATCAAGCCCTATCTTGATGGATGGAAACAAGCCTTAACAAAGCACATAAGCAATCTTGAAGGGGATAAAAACAGGAATGGCACGAAAACACGTTAAGTATTCAGTACTCATACTCCAAAGGACTGTCGCACTGTAATTGTTAAAATTGGAGGATGATCTCATTGTAAGTCAGTCCAAGGTATCTAATCTAGCGATATTTATTTCGGCACTATCTCCGGCTATATTATAGTGCATATAAACTTAACGTAGACAGGCGCGGGTCTAATTTCCACTTTGCATTCTCCAGGGCCTCCGGGACCTAATGAATTGTCCCAAACACAGATTAACTTAATTTTGTGGGTCGCAAAAAGCGGCCATTCGGGAGCCGCTCTCGGCTCTAAGTGAAATGCTGCGACCAAATTAAGTGACTTCGTTTTTTTTTGTTTTAAGCTTTTGAATGTGTAATGCACGTGAGTGCCGTGGGGTTGACTTTGTGTTATTGTTATTTGGAGGTTATATTGGATTGTTTGGAGTGTTATTGTGTAAATAAAGTGTGACGTGACCTTCGAATTTAAAAATAATGTCTTTTGTGTAAATGTTTAATTCAAGAAATTGAGAATTAATAAATAAATAATTTAGTCGTTAGTAATGTACTATTTTGCGTGGGAATTTGGGGATTAAATATTTCCGGATTAGTAATATCCTGTCATTAAATCTATAGTTGTCCCTTTTTGACAGGCAAAGTAAAGAAAAAAAACTGTAGTTTTAATGCCAGAGTAAGTTTAATGAACATACCGGAAATTGGGCGTAAGTTACTCAGGGAAAATATATACATTCTAACGGTCAACCAATTATTGAAATCCGTTTCCTCCTTTTAGAGATTATTTGTAACAAGCGCCCAAATATAGAAACCTTTTAAACGATATACTTAATATTTTACAAATTTATGGAATACAGTTTTATTTGCTAACAACTTGCGATGGTGTTATCAAGAGATGAGTGCCATGTGGATGTCTTAAATGTTATTTCTTTTACTTAAGAAAAAAGATCTCGTTACGTAAAAAAGTTAAAGAAGATGTTTTTAAACAACTGTTGAAAAAAATACGCCGTTAAAAATACTGGATACGACTTAATTCCTAACTATACAATTTAAATATCCAAAGTTGATAGAACTTAGCTATATAACCGTTTTTTAGTATTCATTACACATTTTATGTTTTTCATAAACCAGCAAACTTTTTATGCACTCTTCACTCTATACTTGGTACTGAGTAAAGTAAAAACAAATTTACTCTTATCCTGAGCTCTACGTACTTTTATAAAATGTTTCTACGGTTTAAGGTAAGAGGTAGAAAACTTTTCAGCGAAATACTCGAAGAATATATCTAAGTTTTCACCTAGTTGCTGGTTTAAAACCTTAATAATATCTACCTACAGTCGTGGTGGTGTTCTACAAACAATTTTCACCCAGGATTACTATATTCCCCTGTTATTGTTGCCATTTTCGCGGCGACTACGCCATCACTTTAGTCACATTACCTTTTTACGCTGACCTTACTACACTTATGAAATAACACGCATAGAAGCTCAGGTGAAGTGTTTAACTGTACAACTTAAGTTGTCAACTTATTGTCGCTACTGTGGGGCACCAGCTGGCAATGATATTGAAAACTCCAACAATAAAGCAATAAAATATGAAACTGTTTAATGGCGAGCTGTGGTACAGAACGAAACGCTGTAAAACAGCCTAATTTTGTGGTCGAATGAACCCGTGGCATTACTCATTTTGTCGTATATTTCTGGATACATTAATGGATGGACATGGTTTTTTTAAATTTCTTTTTAACCCGTCTC
>SJJU01046860.1:18053-29516 GCA_012932125.1 Conopomorpha cramerella
TTGGAGAGGCTTATGTCCACATGACAAGTCCATAGTTGTAATGTATGTAATCAGCCATATGCGGATGTATGGGTCACGCCTAAAACAGAAATCAACCGGGATTTTTTTTTTTTTTTGTTTTTGTGTTTTTGTTTGTTGGGTTTTGTGTTGGGTTTTATGGTGTTTTTTTTTTTATTGGGGGTTACGTGGATGGGACCTGTCCTTTGCAGTGGGACGAAAAGGCTATGAAAAAAAGTAATCATTCTCTCATTCTCTCGCTTGTCCAGTTGGTCGGATCCTTGACTTGTACCTGGGAGGTCCCGGGTTCGAGTCCGGCTACTGGACGTGTACCAATGGGACTCTTTTTCAGAGCCTATGTACGCAACGCAACGCTCGTACGGTGAAGGACAACATCGTGATGAAACCCGCACACCACAAGGGTGTGAACCCTATAACGGCGATGGGCTCACCCCCTGTCACGTTGGGTTAAATACGCTTGGTGAACCGTGGGGTACTTGCTTTAGCAAGTGCCTCTGCCTACCCCTCTTTGGGATTAAAGGCGTGAAGTGTATTTTTTTTTTTTGCTATTTTCTCACAAAGATGACGCTACGTTGTTCTATGTTGATCATCAATTTCCGTCTTTGACAGAAACTTCTTGCAATAACTTCAATCAATATTGAAGTAAATGTTGAAGCGTCTGATTGAAAAGTTTAAAAATGCCACATGAAAATATTTTGACGGACGGACTAAAGATAGGTGACATTGGGTTTTTGGGTGGAAGCACTAAACAAAAGTCCAATTTAAATTATTAAAAATTAAATTATTACAGGATAGTAATTGGTTATAATTATGTAACCACGAAAACTGAATTGTTTAAGGAATTGACAGCGTTTCATTTTTTGTAAGCTGCTTAAAGGAAACCACATCGCTGCTTAACATCAGGAAGGATGGTGGTCAAACGCGTGTTCATAGTGATAAAAAAAAAGAAAAACCGTTTCGGTATTTCCAAAAAATCTGATCTTTGCCATGCGTGAATTCGGGGAAAACCGAGAAAACATTTATATATTATATACAAATAAACATAAACCAGCGGGTTTGTGCCTAAAGTTATAGGGTTTGAGTAGGTTTTTTTAAAGTAAACCATCAACAAACCGTACTTCCGTTAACGCCAAAGATCATTAATAAAATGTCACTTTGACAAAAATAACAGTAATAATTTTTCTTAATTTCATAATGAATCACTAATTCTTTAGCACAAAGCAATGACTGCATGTCGCTTACGTTCTTTTAGGAAAAGCCTAATTTCAAAGTGAAAAAATTTAATTAAAGTACTTTTAAAATGAAAAAGAATAAATACGGGTCCTTTATTTGTCACTTTTCTTTGATATTCCAAAAACAAATTACACAATAAATATTAAATGTTGTCTAATATTCAATCATGACGTAGGATAAAAATATAGGTAGATAGGTAGGTGAGTTGCCAACAGACAAAAAGCTATTTGAACTTTTAACTACGCACAGCTTCCATAATCACAGGTCATCATAATATTCTGAGCTCTTCAATTGTTGCTATATGAATGTCATCGCACGTCCATTATGCTAACCGAGCCATTCTCGCATGATCGGACTCTAATGTCCGGCAGTTTTCCCGCCACGCCGCCATTTTGGCCCGCAATTTGTTCCGTAATGATCATTAGCCCGAGGCTTTATCTTCACAGCCATCTCGATGACATCCCTCTCTGCTGACAACGGTATACGGAAATAATACCTAATGTTGTACGAAGTGTACATATGTCCCATTGGTCGGACGAACGACTCCCGATAGAGTATCATCAACAATTGATGATGATATAACAGTTTTCAGAATACGAGAAATAAGAAAGAATACTTACTTACGTTATTTTTCACCAAAGAATACGAACGAAACTAACATACAAGAATATCAATCACAATGTCAGCGAATCGTGAATCACGCGTAGTTACCTAAACTTGTGAAGTTTAGACGTTTCTGTCAAATCCATCACGAGTAACAGGTGTGGATGGTAACTTGTGCTATTTGTGACGTGTCCCGGAGCTCGGGTGCCATGCCGCCGCCGCCGCCGCCGTCTCTCCACACTGACACACACACACATACACAAAGACACATACATTCATCTTACGCCCCGGGAAGTTAGAGTCGTCACCCCTTTCAGTCATCTGCCAGCTTGCCACCGATCACGAAACTTTCCTAGCCACATTACCACTCTCAGCCCGCTCCGTAAATAACAATTTTGTTAATGGAAAAGTGTCTTGGAGCAATCTTCCTTTATCGAAGCTCCGCCCGTTGACGCGACGGGCTAAAATGTTAGGTCACTCCGCTGACGCCTCCAACATGGTTTTCTACTTTACTGGCTGAGGTGTAAGAGATAAAATCGTACAAGAGCATTTGTTCTCTATCCAAACAGACTTTGAGTTATGAGTGGGAGAAAAAAAATTGTTGAAAGCATTGAATGAATTATAAATTAGTGAGAAGCGACTTGATTTGTTCCTCAAGTTCTGTTTCGTTATTGTTTACTACCTATAGGTACTATATATGACTTTTTTCATAAGTTGTTTGATACGCCTAGAATAATAAATCGGTTTATTTCTTTTTAGGTACGTATTCTTGAGTGGAAAATCATCAGATATTGTTTTCTTATGTCTATTTTATAATTTCACAAATCTAAGAAATTGAGAAGTCAAGAGTTCAGTGAGCGGCACGCAAAATGTTTCTGTCCATGAATTCGCTTTTCGCAGTTTTTATTTATAAAATTATATAATAACTTCAGAGAATTACATAATACTATAATTTCAGGTTAATTTATTAATACTATAGACAAGCAGACAATGACAAAAAACAAAATTAAATTTATCAACTCGTGACTGTAAGCGTTACCTACATTAAATAATTTAAAACTTTTTGTATGTATTTACAAAAAAAAAATATAAATGTTGCCCATAATAGTATGGCCTAAGAAAACATTATGAAACCTCTTTGAAGATGATATACATACATATGTTACGATCATTTACCAAAGGGATAGGCAGAGATCAAGGACGTACACTCGTCAATATCCTGGTAAACACATCTTCCACATCAATTATGAATTTACTTTAGCTAACAATAATCATAGGCTTAGCCGTGTGGTGACGGCAAATAGAATACATGTGATGTGTCACCACCCCAGCCAAACTTTTCCCGCTATGGGGGTCGTAAGAGACGACCGAGGGAACCCTCCAAAGGACGGGCAGCAGCGCTCTCTGTGAGTTAAACCACAACACCACTGCGATCGCCAACCCGCTTGCCAAGCGTGGCGATTACTGGCATTTCACCCCAAATGACGGATCTCATTGGGGTAGGCCCTCGTCCAGCAGTGGACGTTATGTGGCTGATGATGAATCATAGGCTAACGTAGGATAAGTTTTAAAATGCCTCATTGGCGCATACTTCCCTAACACTGTATCTAGGTTCTAGGTGATATTGATTTCTCATTAACCAAACAATTTGCAAATAGATTTACCCAAAGGTTGTCTGATTATAGTAACCAAGAGGTGGGCGGTTCACTACCAGTACCTGGGACGCAATTATTTCTATAAAGCTCTACACATGCGTTAAGATATATTTACACGTCTTGGAACAAATACGCGCTGCGATTGGCTGTTATATCTTTCCTTGTGCGACTTCGCTTGTTTCAACCAATTACAGTGCGTTATAAATATTATTATTTTGTCATATCTGTCTTGTAGCTTTCAATAACTACTAGGTACTTGAACTGCAAAGTTGTGGGTTCGACATCGACAACGTTTGTTCTAGTTGGTATCAATGGGTATCTTTTTCAGTATGTACTTGGGGACGCCCCGCGATTTCATTCGCGTAATTTCAGTTCTTCATACAAACTATAACGCCTTCTATATAGCGACGCGACCAACAGAATCGGGCTAAAAAGTATCCTATGTCCATCTCCCGGTTCTAAGCTACTTCCCTACCAATTTTCAACTAAATCGGTTCAGCCGTTCTTGAGTTATAAATGGAGTAACTAACACGACTTTCTTTTATATATATACTAGCTGTCCCGGCAAACATTTGTTTTGCCATAATAAGTTGCCTTTGTACCCCGTGTATTGGGAGAAATACAACTGGCAGGTGGATAAAAAATAGATAGTAGCCGATTCTCAGACCTACTGAATACGCATATAAAATTTGTTGAAAATCGGTAAAGCCGTTTCGGAGGAGTATGGCAACGAAAACTGTGACACGAGATTTTTATATATTAGACTAGCTGTCCCGGCAAACATTTGTTTTGCCATAATAAGTTGCCTTTGTACCCCGTGTATTGGGAGAAATACAGCTGGCAGGTGGATAAAAAATAGATAGTAGCCGATTCTCAGACCTACTGAATACGCATATAACATTTGGTGAAAATCGGTAAAGCCGTTTCGGAGGAGTATGGCAACGAAAACTGTGACACGAGAATTTTATATATTAGATGGATATATACTCTCAGATGGTGAAGGACAAAACACAGACCTTTTTTGTTTTTTCATTGATTCCATTTTTGACGTGATAACGTTTAATAACTCGATGCTACAGAAAAATATGACGTTATTGTCCTGCTCCGCAAGCGAGAGCGCGACACGAACGAGAGAGAGGCACGATCGGCTCAGTTCGGTTTCTGGAACTGACCAATTGCTGTGTACTATAGTAACAAGCACGTTGTCACGTAAAACACACACCGTTCGTAAATCGACTTTACAGACAACAATTTTTTTTCTGAAGATATCAAGTCTACTAAGTTTTGTACAGGTGATGAGTTTTCTAAAAAAAAGAAATATAATTTGTCAAATATAGTTGAAAACGAAAGAGATGAGAAAGAGATGAGCTACTTTATTCTAAAAGCAATCTATCTTGGAAACTCCTCATTTCTCGATTATTACATTAAATTGTTAAATAAAATTCAGTTACATACCCACAAATCGGCTTACCTTTTAATCCCAAAACGGGGTAGGCAAAGGAACTTTCTAAGCAAGAGCCCTTGGTTCACCGAGCGTATTTATCCCAAAGTGATGAGGAGTCAACATTGGCGGAGAAAGGAATAGCGATAATTGTGGTGATTCTTTGGAAAGGCCTATGTCCAGCAGTAGACGTCAGTGGGCTGAAATCATGATGATGATAGTGAGTGGACTTATACCCGTTACAGGGTTCACATACCTTGCGGGTTTCATAGAATTTTGGCATCAATTGACTATAGATTTTAGCAGAATCAGGCTACATTGCCTTCAGGCGCACAGTACCCAACATAATTGAATTTACTTAGGCACATTATCACAGAGAAGTTCTAAAGTTCTAACACTGTGAATAGAGAATGAGGGAGGGTTTTAAGCAAAACACATTAACAATAACAATGAATACTAAAATGTTAGTAAAAAAAGGCGATGGTAGTTTTGTTAACTTAGGTTATACCGAAATTAATTTTCCTAGCGCCTGTTTGGGACTAAAAGGCGTGGAAAGATATTTTTTGTTGTTCGTACAGTAAGACTTATCAATTCTCTCATTCAGGGTATCAATCAATATCACAACACTATTAACACATTGGCGGACACTTTTATTTTTATTGTTATGATCGGAACTGTCCGGGAAAGAGTTACGCTTATAGCAACACTGTGGTAAAAGACTCTCACGCACTCCAAATATCTATATATATAATACTCCTAACAGATTTATTTCTAAAGTCCTAACTGATTCATTCATTACTGACTCATCATCGCCCTTTGATCCTAGAAATCTGAAATTTTGCATAGAGATTCTTTTTGTGATGTATAAGTGAGATAAGGAAGTGTTTTTCAAAATTCATCGCCTAAGGGGATAAAAAGGGGGTAGAAACTTTCACATGTAATGGCAGGGAAACACTGTTCATAATCAGCCACATGACGACCACTGCTGGACGAGGGCCTCTCCCAATAATTTCCATGAACCATTTGGGGGGAAATGCCAATAATCGCCACGCTTGGCAAGCGATCACAGTGGTGTTGTGGATTAATTCACAGAGAGCGCTGCTCCCGTCCTCTGAAGAGTTCCCTCGGTCGCTTCTTACATGTTTTAAGTATCTATCTCACGTATTACATGGAAAATTATGTAGGTATGTATAAAATATTTTGTTTTAACATGGGTTTGCGTCTAGTGCATTAAGTTTCGTTAATCTTTTGAGCATCATCATCATCAGCCCATATCATATCCATCCATTGACGGGCCCGTTGGTGTAGTTGACAGCATGTCTGCCTCTGCTCCGTAGAGTCGTGGGTTCAATTCCCACCGGTGACAGGTGCTTAGGTGATGAGATTTGAAGAACTTTAGCAACTTAACATGGGATGAAGGCAATGTGTGTGTTGTTGTAAAATATTTATTTATTTATAGCTGTAATTTTCGAAAACAAAAAAACAATCTGTCAAAGATAGTTGAAAACGAAAGAGATGCAAATACTTTATTCTATGATCATTCGTCTTCGGACTCGCTCTTTTGTTGATTTTTTTTAAAGAAATTGCCATTGCACATTATTCTTAATGAAATAATATAGTTTATGTGTGTGTTGTGTGTGTGTGTGTGTGAGAGTGTGGTTATCGACAAATCCTATTGAATATTCATCACTAATGCTCCAAAAGATCCTTTTACTACTGTACATATTATGGTTCATATTATTATTGTTCGTACAATAGCGAACTCTAAATACGTTGTTAATATTTTTCAAAATAAATAAACAAGCGTTTGATAATGATATGATATAATGATGGTCATCCTGCTTATCGTCTTATATAATATAAATTTTAGATTATTTCAATTTTTTACATAGGACAGTAACAATCACAACGAAATCAATCCAACCGTTTTTTTAAAGTTTTTATCTTATATAGACGTAGAAAAGTAATTTGTTTGACTTTGTTATATCAGTTTTGGTATTAAAGAAACTAAATATCTGTAGAAGTACTAAGTACTGTTCTGCTTACTAATAAACTTTAGAAAACACGTTCTTTAGAATCTGAGACATCTTACTAATATTATACATGGGAAAGTGAGTTTGTTTGTTTGTTCCGTTTTCACGCCGAAACTACTGAACCTATTGCTTTGAAATTTTGCAGACGTATAGTTAGAAGTCCGGTTTAAATAATAGGGTACTTTTTATCCCGGAAAACTTGATATTCCCGAGGAAAAACAAAAATATTCCTTTATACCGCAATATAACCGAACGTCTGTAGTCCAGTTGGTCGGATACTTGACTTGTAACCGGGAGGTCTCGGGTTCGAGTCCGGCTACTGGACGTGTATCAATGGGACTCTTTTTCAGAGCCTATGTACGCAACGCAACGCTCGCACGGTGAAGTACAACATCGTGATGAAACCCGCACACCACAAGGTGTGTGAACCCTATAACGGCGATGGGCTCACCCCCTGCCACGTTGGGTTAAATACGCTTGGTGAACCGTGGGCATTTGCTTAGTAAGCAAGTGCCTCTGCCTACCCCGCTTTGGGATTAAATGGCGTGAAGTGTATTTATTTTTATAACCGAAGTCCACGCGGGCGAAGCCGCGGACGGAAAGCTAGTAGTTAATAAGATAGGTAGGTAGTCGTAAAATGCGAGCGTCCTCAGATGAAATACAATGAAGTAAAATAATGCAAAACTTAGATTAGGTTCGTACGACGAATCTTACTGCAAGTGCTGAATGTAATATTGTTATCTCTCCAACAGAGAGCTTAATTTCAAAGTTACTTCGTTCTGAGAAACATTCTGTATTAAAATTAAGTTGATATTAAAGGTGGAGTGCGTGAGCAACATTCCTTTTGATTCTGAAAACAGTTAATAATTTACTTTGAAGTATTATATGTAAGGAGATAGTAAGGTTGGTATTTTTAACCGAATTCAAAAAAGGAGGAGGTTCTCAATTCGTCTGTATTTTTTATTTTTGTTACCTCAGAACTTTCGCCTGGGTGAACCGATTTGGATGTATTTTTTTATTTGAAAGCTGGTGCTTCCCGTTTATTCCCATGCAAATTTGGTTCAGTTCCGACAATGGCATCCATGAGAAAACCACATATATATGTCAAATTTTACTGCTTGAAGTCGGTTCTTTTTTCTTTAAGTTATTCGTGTTTCTGACTAAATATGTTGGAAGGAGTAAGCTGTCTTATAATCGAGTATAAAATGTAATGAACCTATACATGTAAATTCCTACCGTGACTAAAAGTCAATGGAATATGCTATAGCAACAAGATCACCAACAATTTATTGACAAGGTAGGTGCAGCAAATGTTCATACTAAGTTGAGCAATGATCTTAGAAACATAACAATGTTCCGACGAGAGTCTAACAAGACTCTTGTCAATATGAACAACTTTAAAAAAATATTTTTTTACACTTCACGTCTTTTAATACCAAAGCGGGGTAGGCAGAGGCAAGTGCCTCTATGTCATGTCCCGACGCAGAAAATTGCCTTTTTTATGTAAACGTTGCCCATATTGACTACGCCAACAACATTTTCAAGACCATTGCTCGGGGTCCAGTTACGTACACTATAAAGAAAAAGAACTATCAGATCTGTACAAAAATGCTCAAAAAATATTAGGGTAAATACAACCTTACTTCCCATCCATACATGCATTTAGTTGTTATAAAAATTAAGAGTTGGATTGACCCCTGACTTATATGTGTCCCGTTTGACTACTTAGATTCTATAATCTCTAATGGGTGCATGTAGACGTATAGACGAACAGGTCGTTTTCAAAAGACCAATCGGGGTTTCGACTCATTACTACAAACCTAGACATTATAGGCTTGTGTATCTGCAGAATAGTAACGTATAAGTAATCAATCCGTTACGTCGAGTGTTCAGAAATATTAATATAGATACAAAGACAAAACCCAAAATAATCACGCAAATATTTTTAATATGTCCAAACAACTAAACGTTTGCGTCCCATATTAATACGGGAGAGAGGTGTGATTACAAAATTTTCTTCGGAAATGAAACCTTCATAAAATTTCGCAATAAAACTGGGACACTTATCTGCAAATAGACAGTCGCTCTCTTTCACACACGACACGCGAAAAAATTAATACACAGATACAGCTTTTTCCCAATATTATTGCAGATTACAAAACAATGGAGGGTTTGCATTACTTGTCTCTCAATTTTTCAATCCGCTCGTGTCCTACATACGGACGTTTCTCACACTACTTGGCTAGATTGTAAGAAACATAACTGTTGTTACTACCACGCAATTCGACAGACTAGATTGTACGCTATTTGTAACAACTGCAAATAAAGAACAAGAAGTCTCTACGTATTAGCGAAGAGGAGTCAAAAAGAAACAAAGACTTAATTTAAAGTTTCGCTTTTCTTCGCCCTCACAATAGAGAGATAAAAAAGGAAACTACAATGTTTGTTTTTTTTTTCATTAAGACAAAGGTCGCGGCCGTTAGAAGTCGGTCAACGATGATAACAAAGGAGAACTGTATGAAGTAACCGAATAACTTAGAAATGTCGACCCGGCGACCGGGCCTGCACTGCGTATTAAAAAAGGTCTACAACAGGTTTCGGACACGCGAGATGAATCTTATTTCTTAGGAGATAGAGGTAAGGTATTTCCACAGCAAGGCTCGACCTCGGCGCTCCCACTCCCGCGCAACGGGACCGCGCTCGGCAGTCGTTGCCGGCGCCGCGCCACGCTCTCCGGTCCCTCACCTCGCGCCTCGTTCAGCGCACGAGCACCACGAAACGCCGAGTTACCCCGACACACGATAAATCTACAATAACTTGGGCTAACAAGTTTTAATGCGACCCATTACGTACGCAGCCTGTGCCGAACTTTTATCAATAAACTGGCAAAACTTCTCGCCTCCCGCCTCGCGTAGGAAATGTGATTTTGTGTGATGTGCTGTTGAGAATTATGGAAATATACGATGTCGACGGCGTGATTTTTTGTCGTGTTTGATATGAAAAGTGGCTTGTGATCTATTTGAGTTTCGTGATTGAAGCTGCTGGGCCAGCTCGCCGCTCGCACGGGGACGTCTCCCTCGGTAAGTTCAATTCGAATTTTAAATAAGCCGTTTTCAATATGAATGAGGGTCTTTACAGAATTGCAAAAGACGATCTATTCAGAATACATTTGTTGGGAATCGCTGTTGGATTAGTCCTCGGGGACCGCATTTGTCATTTAGTTTGTTTAACCGGCTCTTCGCGACTTACAAAGGAAAATATGAGTAATTCTCATAAGATTCATCGCATTTACTTTATAACTGTTATTTTACTGTGAATTCTTCGTGTTCAATTACTTCAATGAAGCGAGAGACAAAAGGTTTCGAGTCTCGTATTACGGTGTCTGAGGTTACTTAAAGCCAGACAGAGTCAAATGTGAACGCTCTACATAGAGTACCTACAATTTCTTCCCAAGCTAAATTAAAAACGAAACTAATTTACACAGGAATAGCATATCATGCAGTCTAATCACTACCTTCCCTTGAAAGATGGTAGCTAAAATATTCAACCATCAACGCCTCTACAAAACTCTTGTAATGAATAAAAAATAATCTTATGCATTCCTATAGAAAACTCGAACCTGTGATTTGCACGCATTCAGTCAGCGATGTGCCAACTTCACATTTGATTTAACACGTTTGCAAATGTCGCCTCTATTACCGATAGTCTTAAGTGCGCGTTCGGAATGCATCAGTAGCATGTAAAGTCGAGCGTATGAATATGTACCCCCTTATGGCTTTGAAACGCAGTCGCAGGGGTAGTGAAGCGTGGAGTTTCCAGTAATAAAACGGAGTTTCACATACACGTATTACGTTGACGGTTGATGTGGTTGAGTGGTCAGGACACCTCACTCTCGGAGACTGCGCGGATTCGAACTGTGGTAGGAGACTTTTGAGATTTTGAACTGAGAAAATCTGTGTCTTAGGGATTTTTTGTACATCATCATCATTGGGTATAATTAATTAAGCAAATTAATGATATTTATATACTAGCGGACCCGACAGACGTTGTCCTGTTCATCATCATCATCACCAGCCCTTTTGTCCACTGCTGGACATAGGCCTCTCCAAATTGTCCTGTTAATATGAATTTAAAAATAGTACAACCTCCAGAATGGCCTGTGTCCAGGAGTGGATGTCTTTTTTTTCATAAGAACCTCTATCATCTATAAGCACAACAAAAAAGAATTAGCGAAATCGGTCCAGCAGTTCAGATACATGCATTCTACTCACCACACGGCTATTGGAATACATATAGAAGAAAATATTGAAATATAAAGAAAACAATAACGAATGTAATAAAAATATTAAACAATAACATTCACTTTAGAAACCAACGATTTGTATTAGCGCACGCCATTCGTAAGTTACAATCAAAACACAACCTACTTTAAACTGTGTCACAATCCATTCTGCCAATCACATCGTTGCACTTCGTGATG
>SJJU01046895.1:0-13158 GCA_012932125.1 Conopomorpha cramerella
AATCCGTTTTGGATAACCCGCCACTGACGAGGACAACGGTAGGAGTCTCATCCACCATAACCTAATATCAGCCAAATTTCGTCCACTTTTCAGATCTCTTCAATCTTACATTTTAAATGTTCTTAATTTAAATACAATATCCTAAACCGTATTCTAAATTCCATCAGAAAATGTCTTCCCATGAACCAACCTTTTGCGAGGAAAGGCATACATACAAATCGGTGCGATTTGCCACTAATCCCTGACTTCAACGGGATTAGATACGTAAGGGATTAGATAGACAGGTAGGTAACCTATAAGTACGGATGTATCATGTATCGTCCCTCACGGATTACGACCTATTACCGAGGTAGCAATCTTATACTAGGTTTCTCAAGCACTCATTTTGTTTCAATGTATGAATCACGTGGTTGCATAACAGCTGAGCACTTTACTACTAAACTTGCAATTTGCCTTATTATCGAGTCTTACCAAAATTGGTACGGCAAGAAGCCTGTACCTATGTACATTATTGTTACGTGTTTGTCCTTGTTCCAAAGTAATAGTTGTTCTATTGAACTTTTTAAGTGTGTTATTTTGTCTACTTGGATTCATATTGAGCGTTGATGTTTACGTAAGAGATAATACGACAGTCTAGTTTTTGTTTGCAAATAAACTAAATTGTACGTTGCTGATATACACTTCATTCGATTTTTTGTTGTTAGAACGAATCGAGCAATTACTTTGGCTTGATGACATATGTTACGTCGTTACAAAATCAAGCAAATAAAGAAAGGGAAATAATAGGACTACCTAAGTAACAATTGAAAATAATAGTAAAAAATACCAACACAAATTCCATTAACAGTTAAATGATCAAATAATACAAATTATTTCATACCAGTATTGTTAAACTATTACTTAACAACCGATTCATCTTGAACTTTCCATTTATCCACTTACTTCCCTCCTCGTTATCGACGCCGAATGGTCGCAAGTTAGTAGAACTGTTCAGGTGTTCAAGAAAGTCCTAACGATCCGGACTACGACCCTGGCACTGTAATACTAGTGTGTCGAATTTATTGATAAGGTCAATTTTACATTGACCTCCCTGAAGAAAGTAAAGCAAGGAAATAGGAGTATGATGGCCAATACAAAATTGTATACGTGTAAAAGCCTTAAAGCGTATAACCCGCAAGTGCAGAGCTGGGCCGGACGACCACAAAATGCCGAAGCCGGCAAACTGGCGAGAATTTATAGGAAAAGATTTGTTGCCAACGCCAATGCTGCAATTTGACTATCGGAAAATATGCTTTATGGGTCAGTGGATCGCTTTTCGATGTAAGTAAATTGGAGTGAGGTTAATTTTTAAAGTGTGATTGCGTTTCATTCCGATTTACGGCATACTTACTTATTTTCTAATAAATTTATTTGTAGACGACTGATAAGACGACCTGCCCCGAAAACGTTGTTTTGCCAATATATAATATTAAAGGTGCCTAAACACGTGCATGCTTTTAGAGCGATTCCCGTAATCTCTTCTGTGATTATTACGAGTCAAAGATTTATCAATTGACAAGGTCGTGTTAATTTACGAGAATCGCCCTAAAACCATGCTTCTGATAAGCACGTGTGTAGGCGCCTGAACTGTGTTAGCTATCAAAATAATTTGTGTAGTTTTAAAGATCTAAGCATAAATAGGGACAGAGAGCAGGAGGCGTCTTTGTTTTATACTATGTCGTGATAATCAGCAATTTATACCACAGGTTCAGTTATCTTACAATTGGAATTGCAACCGTAAGATTATACGTTCGAGACCGGCTGTATTCTAAGCATATACCCACCAGTGTGTCTTTATCTGGGTTTATGTACTCTACGCAAAGCTTTCATCATGATCATCATCATCAGCCCATACTTGTCCACTGCTGGACATAGGCCTCTCCAATTGCACGCCACTGTGATCTGTTTTCGGCTTCTCGCATCCAGCTTCTGCCAGCCATCTTGCGTATATCATCAGTCCACCTTGCCTGAGGGCGTCCTACACTCCGTTTGCCGAGACGCGGTCTCCACTCGAGAACTCGTTTTCCCCAACGGTCATCGGTTCTACGGCTAATATGGCCCGCATACCATAGGTGTGTGAACTCTATAACGACGATGGGCCCACACCTATCACGTTAGGTTAAATGCGCTTGATTAACCGTGAGCATAGTGAAAATTATGTTAACAGTTACTTTTTTTTAATTTAGTAACAATTTATTTAATATTCACAAAACGGCTGACAACTCGAAGCCAAAGCGCACTTATGTTGTGCATACATTAGTAGTGTAATATTGGGCACTCTATCCCCCAATGCCCAATGTTACGGTGTGACACGCGTTGCTCCATCGGTTAATTTGAGACGATCTTACCGTTACAGATACACTTACCCAGAATGTGTCAATCCAAACACGAACTAAACTAATGCACTGTTATACTTTTTCAATGTGACTTGGTCACTTAACGAGTTAAGCCGATTGCCTCGGTAACTACATGAGAACCCGTGAACACCTAACCTCATGATTAAGCTGTTCATCATCATCATCATCAGCCCATACCTGTCCACTGCTGGACATAGGCCTCTCCAATTGCACGCCACTGTGATCTGTTTTCGGCTTCTCGCATCCAGCTTCTGCCAGCCATCTTGCGTATATCATCAGTCCACCTTGCCTGAGGGCGTCCTACACTGTTAAGCTGTTAACCATGGCAAATCAAGGATCTGGAGGAGTGAGGGCGAGCGTAGCGAGACCCTCACGACGGAAGGTAGAATAGAGTACCCAATATTACACTACTTACATTACCTACTACTATTTTTACATAATATTGAAAACAGCATTAACAGAATAATAATAACAAAAAAAAAAAACAAATTCAAAGGCCTGAGGTTCTGAAGTATTTATACATCTCACGTCAGTTGGAGACATGTTACCTACCTGTCTCCAAGTTTAATTGTTTCTAGGTCGTGAATAAGAAGCTCAGAAAATTAAATGGTTTGGAAATCCCTGCCCAATAATGACATAACATTATGTTCCCCATTCCATGAATTCTAGAATATGCAACAGTCTGTCTTTTTCCGTTCCAGACCTGCAAATTAATACAAAAATCTTCGTTACCGTCGACGGCCATTTTGGGAATGACGTAGAAAACATCGCGGCCAAAAACAGATTTCTGAATGAGGACACCAGCTGACGTGACATCTGATTCACCCGGGGCTAGAGGAAACGAGAATTACGTTATAGGTAGTTGCACTTTGTCTCTTCACTTATTAAGCACAAGTGGCTTTTCGACGCTTTTGATTTTCGCAGAATCGAATACGGCCTACGGGATTTTTATTTCATAGCTGTATCTCGCCGTTTCTTGTATGGATATGCTTCTGTCAAATTTTCGAGTTCCGATATTGCCCATATCTTATTCCAGCACATGAATCCTTGTGTTAACACAGTTACAGTTTTTTCAATACTTTTGATCGGATACCAATTGTTTTTATTTCATAGCTGTATCTGGCCGTTTCTTGTGTAGATGTGCTTCAATAAAATTTTCGACCTTTAGTTTATTGCCAATATCTTATTCCAGTACATTAACCCTTGTGTCATTACAATCCTTTCGGTACTTTTCCCGTGAAGAAGAATACTCACTCACATTTAATATTGTTGGAAAAGTCAAATGAGTGAAAGAAAATAGGCGTTAGAGTACATGTATAATACATAGTGCCTGGGCCTACTCCGCTTTAGGTTTAAAAGGCGTGAAGTGTATTTTTTTTTAAACTGCACTATTATAATGTCTTTTTTTATCATTATGAACAAGCGTTTGACCACCATCCTGCTTGATGTTAAGCAGCGATGTGGTCTATGATGAAGCACACTTGTTCATTAGGTACCTATTCACCCGCTACTTAAAGGCATTGTCAACTTATACGAGAGATAGCTGGAGGTAGGTATTATTGTTATATGTAGTTCCACTAAAATGGGGCTAAGAAGGGCTTATTTTGAATTTTCTGAATTGATCAGATTTTTGTTAATTCGTGAACATTGGCCGCTTATATTGAATTAAAATTCGCAACAGGTACCATTTAACGGTATATATTATGAACGGAATTATTCTAAATACATGAGAACCGCTCAATATGTTGTATCCCTCTTTTTGACTTACTAAATTAGTGAGTTGAAGACTTTTATCCTTGAAGCCTCGAAACCTAGACCAACTGACTGTTCGAGTCACTGTGTGATCCTAACCCAAGTAGAAAATCCGTCACTTTATAAAAGTATAAGTTTATCAGAAGTAAGTCCTCACGCGGAAAAATTGCTTCGCTTGAAACTCGTGCAAAGTAATTGCTTCCAAAGAACATGGACAATGCCATTCCACAAAGTCCTACTATAAGTTCATAGTAATTATTACAGGGGAATTAAAACGGCGACATTAATAGAACTACTAGTCATTTGGCGACCGAAAGATGAGTGGAGTCAATTATGTGACATCGTTGAGGCATCTCATAACGATCCATCAGAAAAAACACTGGGGCAGACGTTAATCACCAAATAGACAGATGTCCACCGCAACCGGTTAATTACAAGTTTATTTAGGTGCTAGATCCGCCATCATGAATTGGCAAAGATCAATGACGAACTGATAGATAGGAGCTTTATATTTATTTTCTTTTTTTAATATGACATTATGATAAAGCTAAATCAAGACATATACTTTAAAAAGTTACAGAACGTTGACAAAAAAGGAATGGAAAGAACTTCCGAAACCATTGCGGCGCCTAGTTTACATTACCCTGACTGGATTTCTGAGTAGAAAAAAATGAGTGTAACCCGTTGCCCAATAGGTATGGCATACCTTATGTATCTCAATACAAGACATAGAAATCAAATATTCTAAGTTATTGTATTTTAATCATCCGATATTATACGTTTTCATGCAGTTATAGTGAGTTATTATACGGCCAGTATAGTTGTTATATATTTTTATTTAACAATGTTTCATCCATAACAACTCAATCTGGTGGTAATTCTAAAAAAAAACAGTTATGTTTCCGTCACAAAAATGTGGGAATAAATCAAGAAAAACCCGAATAAAAGTTTGACGCGACTTTAGTCTTCCCATCTATCCGCGTTCTTGATCTGTGACATGCTCCCGACCAACCAATCCTCCCATACAAGTCTTGCCATTGTTTCATCACGCGCAACAGCTGCCGCGTTGCATTGGCGCAAATTACTTCAGGACATTCGTCTAAAAGTGTGTGTTGCAAGTGTTCCGTTGTTGACTCCATCAACCACGCAAAAGACAGTACAACCACTTCTTGAAACAGTCCCCTTGATATATTGCTGCGAGGCTTTCTGTTCCCAAGTGGAAATAAGTCTTTACAGCTGTCAAATTAATTTGCATGTCATTTGCATTGCGGGCAAAGCGTTTTCTTCGCTCAAAGACAGTTGGTCGGTTGTAGGAAATGTCTATTTACAATGTAACAAAGGCAAAAGCTTGGCAACAGCGACGCCACGAGGAATCGGTGTTTTCTTTCTCACGATCTGTTTGTGAGGTGTCTTAGGGAATTTAACAGTGAAAGTTGTTGATGTCTCGGGTAATCAAAATCAAACAACCGCTTTAAATCGGATAATTCCTTGTTTAGGAGAGCCGCCATATTTACCTGGGACTAAATAGTTTCCGAATCGATTCCCGCGCCCAAGTATCATTGGAATTTTACCTTACGGTAAGGGTAAAGATATTGAGGAAACCTAACAAAAAGTATGGGGACACTATATCGACCAACACTCAACACATAGAGGCACAAAATACTTATTTTTAACGGCCTTGGGAAAAACATGGGAATTAATATTAAAGGAAATAAAGCGAATGGTTTCCAGTAAATATGGTGACTGTTTCTCGAAATTAATGAACATTGACAAACGTTTAAAAATAAGGTATAAATTAAACAATATTTATCAAAAAGGTCAAGTTTGCTACCGTTTAACCGACCAACACAAGCATTTTAATAATATCATGCTAAATTAAAACTATATTTTAGATTATTTATATAAATTTGTAGGCATTACAAGGAGAATGCAAACTTCCTCACAGATGCAATAGAAATTGCTCAAACAATAATTACGTCGATAGGCACAAAATGAAAAAAAAAAACAAAAGAAAAAAAACTGTAAAGAAACAACGTTAGTTCATAGACTCGCTATTGAATTACGAAACGAGTTATCACAGGAGTCTAGTAGACAGCTGCACGCTAAAGAAATAAAACAACTTGCAATAAAATAATATAATTGGATAATAATGAACGTTCTCGCGCATGCGCGGGCTTCGATGTAACCTGCCAAAGCACGCACCACTATAGTTTTGTATCGCTAAATATGGTAATGATAGTTCGAGATCCACGGGCAAGGAATACTGGTTTAGTTTCTATAACAAAAAACGCTAATGAGTTTGCACTTGGTGACAATGAACATCCTTTATGATGTATATCGATAAAAAAATTATTTAGTCTTTTTTGTGAATATGTAATTTAATACGGAGGTAAATCTGGTAGAAGGTAGAAAGACGTGATGAATTTTGTACATATTTAAGTACGATATTATCATGGTAATGTAGTGAGAAAAGTAGCAAACCAAAAACATACCCTGTGAAGATAATTATCGCGTAAAGTATTTGTTCAACGTATATAGAACGAATTGGCGATGGGGTGAGCCCTGTTACGTTGGGTTAAAAAGTTTGGTGAACCGCGGGAATTCGCGTAACAAGTGCCTCTGCCTACCCTGCTTTGGGATTAAAAGGCGTGAAGTGTATGTGTATGAATGTAAGTATTTAACCCATTGTACAAAAAAAAGTGCAGTACAGAAACCTTATTTGCATTCATTTATAATAGTAGTAGTATACAAAAATGAATATTGCGGTTAATCACATACCCACGCACACACGCGCAGCAACTCACAAGTAGTAAATACACGTTTTATATTTTGCACCAACAGTTCATGCGGCAGAATAAACGAAAACGTAATTTCGACCGAAACCCGAAATCGACACTTCAATTATGAATATCAACTTGCCGTTTCCGTTCGGAAACTGCCTGACGAAAAATAAAAACGCACTCGCGTACGTCCGCTTCGAATAATAATAACAACGCGAAATTTCATTCCCCCGCGGCCTCATTACATTTGGTAAAACTCGCACGTGTTGCCATCCTCGCAGTAATCCATCCCCTAAATAAATGTTCATTTAAAATTTCAGTAACAAAACTTTCGGACGCACGCTGAAATTTCCCTCACTAATGAAATAAACGTGTCCCGGTTCCCACAATTTAATTATAGAGTAAAGCGATTGCATTCTGCGAGTGTGTGCTGGCTCAGTACAATTACTATGCTCATTGATTGGGAATCGCGTGATTTATTCTTTAATAACGATATTATACGTCGGCATTAAATGGATTTCAATTTACGATTATTTGTTTTTCAACTTTTCACCTTTGTAGCAGTTGGACGAGTATTTTTATTTTTGTGGAGCTCTTTTAATTTCATGCTTCCTTTATTGTCTTTTTTCTTTGGACGATACTTAAAGAGTTCTTGTGAACGAGGAATTTTCGAGGCAGAAAATGTTGACTGCAACCGAATGCGTAATTCTTTTCTTTGGCTGAAGAATCTTTAAATTCACTGTTTCCTTGGCGACATTGCGGTCCACTAACGAGCCCGCACGACATTTGAATAAAACATTTTCTCTATAAACACATGCCAGGCAAACACTATTTTAAAGTCTTATTTTGTTAAGTATTTTACAATACAAGCGCTGTTGGGTTTCTACTGTCGCTGCATGGTGTCCAGGAAATCATGCGTTAGTTTGAAGATAGAGTAAATTATAAGGTATCTGAATCTTGTTTATGTCTAAGAAATTAATTCCTATAACCCTACACCTACACAACATTCCTATAGTAGGTATCTTTACCTACTACACCTAACACCTACTAGTAATATGTATGCATTAAGTAAAAATAGTCCAAGTTTAGTGTAATTAAAGTGTACTTTTAACCGGACTAAATTGTGAAACAATCCAAACGTGAAATCCAAACCAAGGACTGTATACTAAAAATATATATATTCTTTTATTTAAAAAACGTACGAGCTTACTTTTACTTAGTGCAGCTTTAGATAAACATAATGCGTGCCTAATACGGTAGTCCACCGCAAAGCCTTCTTAGCGTTCCCACTGATGGAGAACTTGCGCATGCTCTTACTACACGTAGCTAGTGATAGCACTTGAGTTGTTTACCTCTAGTTTTGGAACTGCACATCCGGCGCAGGAATGTCAATAGCTGGACTGAACTTAACATAGTTGAGTAAGTACAACTTAGTACGAAGTCCGTTACAAATTCTCTGCAAAATTGAATCTTAGTACTTACTTTTTTGATCAGATTGTCCCTTTACGCATCAATCATATTATCAACAATTAGTTTCAATCACATGGTTCTGATAATCGTACGGGTTCGGTAACTTCCACACTTTCGTCGCAGCACAATGCTGGATTTGAATATTTAGAAGTTTTACGAATCAGCCTACGTTTGCTGCTAGAATGTAGTGCACTGTGGCGGACTTGCTAATCTCTAGAGCACCATTAAATCTTGAACTCCGTCTTATATGGATTTAAAGTCAAATGTGGTACAAGTGATATTGTAAATTGCTAAGGTTGAATTGTCCAAAGCTGTTCGAATGAACTAATGACTGGTATTAAGACAAATCCAATGCCGGCGTCACAGTTGAAATGCGCTGGCAGTGTTTATCTGTAATGGCTAGATCGCCAGCACGTGTAAGTATTCGTTGTAGTTTGAAAAGATTTAGTTAGAGATAGAACGGAGAAATCTTTTTAGTTTCTTTGTACTTTTCATTCTCTCAAACTGCATTTAAAACTATTACTGAATGTGGCCTTTTGTCATTTGAAATTAATCAAGTTATCTACTAATAAATTGAATAAAGTTGCACATAGGAATTTATGTGTTAACAGCTTAAACAAGTGGATTAAACTATATTGGACACCCAAATTTAAAGTCACTGACATAAATGTGATCAATCATTGATAATTATAAAGATCCGCCTTTTAATCCCAACCCTAAATAACGAAATCAAATCTCACCAAACATGGCCAAGTAGGTCAATCGAATTACAAACGGCCTAGAACCGAAGCCAACTTGACCAAATCAATACACATCATCAAAGAAGTAAGTTATCGCTAAATGTATTAGAAAATCCTTGAACTTCTAAATGTTGTTTATTACTTTGATGTCTTTGAAACACATGCTGTCCCTTGAATAATTATCACTTACATAGATAATTATTCCCGTCAAGGTCTATTTCTAAATTTCTTCTGTCAACAAATTGCTTCAATAATGTGGAGATACATTTTACTGTTTGCGTCTTGGTATCAACAATACACAAGAATGAGTATGTGTATCACTACACAATCATTATTAAGTATTGTATTATATACTCTTTAGAAATGGAGGTAGTATCTGTACCTACCGTAATTTCTAAAGAATAGGACAACCTTGAAATGTCTCAAAATTTTATTTTGTAATGGACACTGCTTCAACATACGATACGTTCAATCCGTTCAATTGTATAAATACAATACGTGGAACTTCCTAGTTTATAATTGTTGCTGCAGATTTAAACCAAATGAACTTTTAAGTTATAAGTAGTTGGTTTTTGATTGCTCCTATTGACATTACTGACAATAAAAATATGTCTATTTATATAAAACTCAAAGTCTTGACCGATTCATCTATCACTGACTCATAGGGTCCAGCTTTGACACTAGAAAGCAAACATTTTGCACATTATGACGTTTACGTGAGATAAAAAAGGATTACATACCTCTAGAAAAAATAAAATAATACAATTCCTAAGGGCGTAAAAAGGGTGCTAGAAGTGAATATGAGAAAAACGTTAATTTTGGAGTGATGAGAGTAAGTAGAAACAGAAATTAATACTCAACTGCGCGAATGAAATCGCGGTTCATTCACTAGTTGATAATATGTGTACGTATACTTCACGCATTTTAATAGACAGAGGCACTTGCTAAGCAAATGTCCACAGTTCAACAAGTGTATTTAAACCGATGCGATAGGGGGTGAGTCCATCACCGTTATGGGGTTCACACACCTTGTGGTGTACGGATTTCATCACGATGTTTGCTTTCACCGTATGTTCGTTGCGTTGCGACAATCCCAATACTTCTTATACTAATCTTCATACGCTACAATTTTTTTAATTTTTCTTCCATAAAAATCGGTTCATAAAAGACGTACAAACGTTAAAAAAATGACCACAGAATTGACTTTTTTATCACTATGAACAAGCGCTTGACCACCATCCTGCCTGACGTTAAGCAGCGATGTGGTCTACGATGGAGCACACTTGTTCATTAAGTAGGTACCTATTCACCCGCGACTTAAAGACCTCAATTAATATTAAAGATATCGCTGAAGCTGTACATTTTGTAGACTATCATTCGTTTGATATTTTACAATTTATGTATAACAATTATTAGTAGGTACCAGCTCGAAGCTCGATGGATGCACTTGTTCGAAATTTGAATATAAAATGAGCATTCAATCCCGTTCTATCCAAAGCATATTCCTTGTTATTCGCAATTGACATCAATCCGATTTCTGCAGCTGCAGGTAACAATTTGGCGACACGGTTTCTATGTGAAACCCGGCTTGCGAGTGAGTGCTCACTTTCTTGATGACATCTTAATAGTGCTGCCTGACACCACGTCATTCGTTTCGACGTATACCAATTATCCTATATAACTGTTTCAAAGGGTTAATACTACCTATGTGCCTTCTACGTGTATAGGATTGTGCTCAATATAAATCAGAGCGTAGCTTATATCAACAAGAGATCGCTGAACTGCAGTTTGATCCCAGTACAGATATAAAAATATTCAATAAAACAACCGCCTAATATTATTCAATGTTTATATGGAACGCTGTTACTATAATTAAAATATCACGAACGATGGAAAATGTTACCAAACAGGGGCCAAACCGAACTACTTAAGCGCGGTTTTGTAATAAAACTGAAAGTATACAATTATATTTGTTTAAGTTTAAAACTCAGTAGGATTTTGTGCTCCGATTTTATGGGAGCATTATATTCAATGAGAAATAATAAAATCTAAAATTATATTTCGAAAGCGTTCGGTTTCGAGAAAGTGACCGGGCGTCTGGAGATGGTTTGTCCGACAACATGTGTTGTGGTCATCACAATATCACGACATGCAGCCAGCTTTCATTACAACACATTAATTTTACAAGAATTGCATGCGTTTTTTTTTAACGTCCGCAATTTCGGTGACCGTTAATACCTACTTTAAACTTTTGTTTTTTTTTTCAACTTACGGCGGGGAATTCAGTTCAACAGTTGCGTCAGTGATTTTTACTCCTTTGACAAAATTGAACTTTCGGTTCTCGGATTTTTTTTTTATTATTAGAGGGGGATGTGTAGTCAACATGTGATATAAATCACTAGTGGATTGTTCTGGACTAAATTATGTTTCTACAAAGATTTTTAAAAGGTTGATATTCTTTAATATGGGCAAAATTTCCTGAAATTACTCTACCCGTATACACATACACTAAAAATATGCCACAGTTTAATAATACATACCTATGTGTGTACAGATTATCATTATGAATAATAAATGTCATATCTTTTAACCTAATACTAATCGGACCGGCCTGTGTATTTCCTTATAATCTCTTGTCATTACAACATATGCCATAGCCACCAATACTAGCGTAATAGAGCTTTCAATCTTGAAACTTGCACAATAGATCTCCATCAGCCGTCTGAATTCAGAAGCCACTTAATTACGTATCAATGGCTCTTATTGCAATGGCCTTCAAGTATCAAGACACAGTAGCATGTATACAATGAGCTAATCACCTTGCACGACCGAGCGTCTTCTGCAGACATCTGGGTATTGAGTAATCGGTCATTGCAGTGAAGTCATCTTCGTATACAAATAATAATACATAGAAAATTATACTGTAACCTGAACAACATAAGATAAAAAATCACAGGTCACGTCATCTAAATGAACACCACGAATGCAAAACTTAAAGCAGTAAAGTTCAGGTTCATTGTTATGAACAACAAACTAGTCAGTCAGGCAAATGGCATGGCTGTGGGGGTTGCACAATATCTTGGGAATTTGATGCCGTGAACTGAATAGTAATTTGCGCCAGGTGACAATGAGTATTGCAAGTCTGGCCCCGTACCATGATGCCTTGAAGTAATAATGTTTACGTTGTGTGACAGTGACAGTGTCATACCACACGACTAGCGCTATCCTTGTCACACAGCGTGAACAATATTACTAAGACTTCATGGTACGGTGCCTGGTTATGACAATACATACATAGGTACGTAACATAAATAGTGATTTATTTGACTGTGTATTAATTAGATTCAAACAAACAAGTAAAATAAACTTTATATATCACCGTTTTTGTTTTTTTAATAGCTGTTTTTTGTGACACATTGCCGGAATGTACAAGAGTAAGTTGTAAAGTACTTTTCGTACTACCACTTTTTAATCTTGATTAATATATTATTATATTGAGAAATTATTGGCTATTGTGAAAAATTTCCGGGTCATAATATTTTTTTTTCTCACTATGAACAAGCGTTTGACCACCATCCTGCCTGATGTTAAGCAACGATGGTGGTTAATAAATAAAGCTTCAATAAATTTTATATATACAAGACAATAACTATCGACTTATATATTTATTAATAACTTTCTTTTTCGCAATTTTTGTAGTCTTCAACAGTATATTTTACATAGCTAGCTTTCTTCTATTGCGAGATATTTAGATGTGTTGTGTACAAAAAACTGTGTGTGATGCGGAATATTTGCTCACGAGTGTAGTACAATAAAATAAGAGAATTACACACATCAAAAGTGTCTAGGGATCAAGTACATTTTAGAAGATTGCAATAAAGAATATATTTTACAAAAACTGAATTTATTCATAATTCATTCAAAATGTGGTGATAAGTCATTGATACAGGCATGGGGAATTAGGTAGGAGACCAATCCAGAAGATTAGATTCGATTTAAATAAATTAGATTTTTTTAGAG
>SJJU01047007.1:0-15695 GCA_012932125.1 Conopomorpha cramerella
CATTCCTATTGTTTAAGTTTTGTAAGCGGAGTGTTACGTTTGAAATGAAATGACACGTAATTATTTCTGATTCCCGTAAATCGACTTGCAATGGTGTAACACTTTACCGGAATATTGCTAATCATTTCTTTTGTTCCGTGAAATGATTGCGCCTGCGTCATTTTTGTTGCATTTGCAATTGCACGTTCGACTTGAATTATCTTCGCTGGCGGTTTGTATTGCTAGCAAGTATAGTCGCACACGATTCATAACCTCTGAATGGTTGGAGGCCGGCCCATTCATGCCTCAAACGCGCATGCGTAACGTTCCGTTCACTATTCTCTTTTTCGATTGAGCTGGTCTATGACATAGCCAGCGCGGCGAGGACCCTCGTTCCATTATAATTGTAAGAAACAATGCGCTCATTAAATACTGAATGAAACATGATGTCAAGTATAGTTCGCACGCTGCCGCCACCGCCGCCCGCACCGTTCACTTGAAATACAATACCGCGGCGATAACCCAACGTGCAAACCCCCTGATGCATGCACGCTACTATGTTGTAGAGTTCAGGAAAATCGGTCCAATAATATATAACTGGAAAGTTTGAATGAAATGTGAAACGGCTTTGTTTCACTGCACCGAGTGCAGTAAACTGTATTTAGAACCTTTTTTCCGTGGTTGTTTGCGGCAACAGTTTGCTGTGGAAAAATTAAAAACTGTTTGAGAGTACACATCGTTATTGTGAATGTAAATAATGTGAACTCGTGTTCATTATAATACAATCAATGGTTGCTGTCGTGTTGAATACACGATATCACTTTATAAGGTATTAACAGAACATTTCTAGGCATTCATGTTAAAGAAGATAGACATTGCATTAATATTGTAACTACACACATCAAAAGTGTCTAATGATCAAGAACATTTTTAGCTCTAAAAAAAATTATCTAAAATATCACCACATTTTGAATAAATTATGAATTATTTCAGTTTTTACAAAATATATTCTTGATTGCAATCTTCTAGACAATCTTTAAGACACTTTTGATGTGTGTATTTAAATAGTAAGTATAAAAACCGTGTATTGTATATGTACTAGGCTGATCTGTGCGATCTAAATTCTTAAACAATTCCCCAATTTAAATTGTAACTTTAATTAACAGTCGAACATCACTAGGTATACAATATCCACAGAATTTGTAGCAAATGTTCATTTCCTATTTGGAAACAATAATACTAGAAAGTTTTGCCAGAACCAGTTCAAATTACATATGTTTTCCTTTAAATAAGGACAAACACCCACACACACAACCTTAGGCACAGGTCCTTGTGCCTTTGGTAGAAATATACCCTAAACATCCGGCTGTGACCTACATACAGTACGGGGAACACACACACAAGTAAACACTAGGTGCTCGAGCTATTGTACTTTTCCAAGTTATGAATTTGGAAGGTATCTGGGGGCCCTTCGCACATTTCCGACAAGCCCGTAGCCCGGGCGACCTAGCTCCGCAACGATCGCTCGGTTGAAACGTTCAAGGTCGCTCACATTTGGGATTGATGAAACCCAAGTGCCTTCAAAGTTTAATATCGTATCTGTTGGTGTGTATGCTTTCCTTCCATTGTTGCTATATTGACGTTTGAATTATTAATCGCAAATTGTCATGTAGCGGTGTTTTGTCGCCGAAACGACTGGACCGTTAGGATTTTATTTACAAAATTCTGTGTCCATATCGGGTAGGTCTGAGAATCACGTGAGCTTTGGAAGAATGATAGCTAGTACTAAATATTAAGTACAATTCCTATTTGTTGGTAAATCATTACTAATATTGTTGTTATATTCAAACATAGCGAAAGTACGGAAGGAATCATTTGTACCGGCTGGGTGTACCTCTATCTCATGAGTTTCGTAACTAGTTCTAAATAATGTGAGAATGAGAACCTTCGTAATGTGTACATTAACGCATTCGTTTCGAAGTGTACAGTGCACACAAACTGCTATGCTTCATTGTAGATCACTTTTTAACCGTACAGCCGTTGGGGTGTAGGGGACTGCTGAGTAGCGGCCTCGCCCACTAACCCTTCTGAACGTCCCCTCGTTAGTTATCTATTTAGCACCGATGCCAGGCTCTTTAGTGCGCGCTGCTCGCCCGGCCGTAAATGACAATGGTTTTAAAGTACCCACGAAATGTATAAAAGCTTTCCTTGAATTCTGTGACGTCCCTTGCCAAAACGTGAGGTCTTTGGTTTGTTTTAAAAGTTAGTTGAATACATACTTTTTTCGTCGGACAGATTTTTGTCCATGTTCAACTGAAATCATGAGCGCTTAGCACATTAATGATTTCAGTTCTATCGTACATGCAATTGGATTAGAATATGTATTATATTATTTACAAAAAAAAATATGATAAAAAATATACTTTTTAAAACGTGGCGTGAGGGGCTCCTTAAAAAATAATCGTAGGACTTTAGAACATAGAGTCGGAGTACGGTACACCTTGTTTCACTGTTATGTACTCAGGTACAAAGATATCAGAGGACTACCTGTACCGCGCGGTGTTACTCGCGTTTTGTCGTTCCCGTCAGAATTTGGGGATGAAATATATTACTAAGGAATGTAATGTAGCTTTCCAACAGTGAAACAATTTCAACTTCAAATCTGCCCAGTAGTTTCGAAGCATATTCAATTCAAACAAACGAACAAAAAATCAAACCTTTCCTCTTTATAATAATGGTATAGATAAGGTGGGGTTGTTATATTGTGAAAAGTAAAAAATAAACATTGTTAAGATTAATATAGAGTTTCAACCGTACGCTAGTGTTAGATCAGATTATTACCTAAGTCACAATGTGACAGAAAGAGAGCTTCGTAGACATCGGTACAACAATGTTATTAGTAAGGGTAAGGTGAACACTGTGCGGGTATTATCACAGGGCAGTCATAAGTACTGAAAAATAGCTATAAAAATAGTCGAAACCCCTTGTGTAGTTTCACTGGAAAAGTGTCAAGTTGTACTAGTAAAGCCCAGCGTATCTGATGAGGGGTCGGTCGGGTCACATCTGTGACGCAACACCCCTCCTCACTGATTGGTCGACACATCAACCTTACGTCACCGGTCTGAAGACGGTATGACGTCACCGTAAAGTAAAAAAAAAACTTTACCTAAATAAATAAAAGAAAGAAACAGTTCTAAATTAAATTATTGTTTCACTCGAAAACAGTTCATTAAGCGAAACCAACGTTACATAACACGCCAATAACACGAAATAATTGGTAATGATGCCTACTGATCTACGATTTTATGTAACTTGTTTGTTATAATGAATGATATACAGGTATGGAGGTATCGAAAATCATCTGTAATATGTAACATCTAATTATTTATGTATTTGAACAGCGTATACACAGAAGTGTATCATTCTCTAGCACACGGTACATAGTTTAGCCTTTAATCTATAGGGTATCCTAGTCTGGGGTCAGGTTACCGTGAATGTGTAAATTAATTGCTGTAATGTAAATAAATAAATAAACATGTAAGTCGAGCATAGAGATAAGGAAATAAATTAAAGTAAGATAACATACTATCAATTTGTAATGCATAGTAGTTAACATTGCTAACCAATTATAACAAAAAAAAATGAATTAGCTACAATTTTATTACGATCATTTTCATGTCCTCTTTTTACATAAATATTTTAATACATAGTATCTTCATGAATTTGAGATTTTTCACCTGCGCTTTTTGTTGAACATTTATCATATTTCAGATCAATTATTTTAAAACCAGCGTATTTAATAAAGATAAAGACAAAACTCTACACGTCAAACAGAACAAAGAAGACAACGAACCGCGAGCGCATCTTCACGTCCGTCGCCTTCTTCCGCCGGCACTTTCGCGTGTTTACAAATCATATGGGTAGCATTTACCGATAAATTGGTGTGATTTAGTACAGTCATGTTACGCATAGATATATCACGGGCAAAACGTCACGTCACGGCAGCCGCCGTCTGACGTCAAGAGGACGGCGGCGTGACTCGAGTTCATTCATTCACGAATGTATATAGTTACGTAGCTAGCTATCGCATCGGCAACGGGCTCTCCTCGTATAATGCCCGTAGGCGTCCACCCACGCCGACGGGCTCAATGGAATTGATAGAAGTTTTTCTTTAATTAACACTCAGTTTTGATTGGCACGCAAACGAATGTACCTACGCATGGGTGGGCAGTCTGTTAGCGTAAGGGTTTATCTTTAGAAGTTTTTAATATGCAATCCACGTGCTGGTGTGGGATGTAAAAATAATAATATCAGATGTTTCTTTTTAAACGGAGTAAAAGCAATCTAAGAGATATTCCGGATACGAAAAGGATAAATTATACTCTTACTACATTATGTTTTATCTAAACCCCATGTGACGGGTTAAAAGTGACTTGGTAGTTATCTTTTGTAAACGCCCGATTTTATGGATATATCTACCTATAAATACATTCGCATCGATTAAAATATAATGTACCAATATACTTTCATAGTAAAGCCGAATTTGTGTTGCGGTACTTGTTATTTTTTGCGGTGTTGTGTCGAGTATCGGGCAAGTGATTGGCTCCATTAGCAGCAGTGACACAGCGTCCGTTCGCTCATTGAATGAAGATAGTTTTACTATAGTCATTCATGAAAACGTTCATTCATTCTTATTACTTGAATTTTTTTTTGCACGAAATGTTTCATTCTGTGCGGTTGTTTGTGGACTGGGTGAGCGATACGCTTTAGCGTTTGTGCTGACCTTGCGTTTCCCTCGCTCGCTGACGTCGTGAAGACCGTTTTATAATTGTACACACACTGTAGTACCATACATTTCTGTCTGAAAATTGAAATGCCAAATACGGATTTAAATTGGTTCTACCGCCGGCTTGTTAAGGTGTAGGCTGGCGGAGCATTAGGTGGTTAACTTTGGCACACATTGGATTGCCATTTTAAGAAACATGTTGAGCTCAAACTTCTTTACAACCAACATTGAAAAATATGTTTTATCAAACACGTATCCATAAAAAACATAATTGATTTTATTATAGGTTCTTTCTATTTTGCTATTACAAAAATAAAAAGTGCTGTGTATATCAATGACTCAGATTCATAGGCGAAGCGTCTTCGATTATCAAGACAAGTAATAAACATGATTGTCGAAGGGAATAAGTTTAATTATGAACCGATACGGCCTTCCCACGCCTCGCATTCCCAGAACGCCCAACCAGTTCCGCAACAAATTGTGAATCAAGTTTCAGCATTTGTGAACGGATGGCGACAGTGAATTAACGATGCACATCAGCAGGATGATGCTGTTTCCGCTGCGCCCGAGTGGATTCCATGCCATCGGCGTGCATTATTTTTAAAACTACAACCAATTTCCTTTTCTGCGATAACTGGGCTCGTTAGAGGCCCGTCTGATGAGTTGTGGACTGTGGCCGCCTGTTGGAGGGAAAAAAGCGACGCCGGCGGCGGTCATTGGCAGCGGACGGGCCCGATGCATTCCTGCGCGCCCACTGCGACGTGTCGCCCGCCGCCGCTGCTCGCCGGCCGCCGCGCTCGCCCGCGCTCGCCCGCGCCGCCCGCCGCTACCACCGACTCATTTAAATCGCACCACAACCGTGTCACTGCTTCCGGTGGACGCTCCCATTCAAATACGAATTAGATTCGCGCTTAGAGTGATGATAGCGGTCGATGATACACTACTACAAGCCGCCGATGCAGCACACTGGCCTCTGACCGGAGCCCGCATTGTGTCACGTGTCCTTCGTAGTCGGAGTCATCTCGCACTTGTGCGCGCTTTATTACCCAATGCTTCATGATAACAGCTCTACTCGCACTTATGTGTATATTATCGCTACAGCATTGTTTTGTTATGAACGTAAATCTCAATCTGGTTTACGGCCGCGAGTATGTTATGGATTTCGAAAAAAAAAATATCTGTTTATATGACTACCATCTTGTTATAGTTTCAAAACAATTCTGCCCACGGAGTTTCGGATAAAAGACTCTCATTTGTGAATGTAATATACAATCGCATTGACACGGTCCGTCTGGAGGTATCGATTGGCAGCCGGCGATGGTTCAGCTCGATACTGCGAGATGAAGTAGTGCGTGGGTGTGCGAGCTCAATGGCGCTCGCCCACGCGCCAGCCAGCGGGCGCTTACTACGCTCTACTCACTACGGCTTTATTGGGCCTCCCACACTTTTACCAATACTACCATTCTACGTGGAGCTGCATTGCCCAAATAGATACTTATCCCTCAAAGTTCTCATCAATTCTGCACATTTGGAGACATTTGGTGGAGCATTTGAGACGGTAAAAGGATTTGTAATAATAAAACGGCCAGCGTTTATTGGCGAATGACGTCAGTATTAAAAACGTCATCGGATGCTTACAAAGAACGCTCACAGATATGAGTTAGTATAAATATTGTCATAGAATTTATTATGATTTATTGGACTTGTTCCATCAAATAAATCTTTTATAGAGAGATACACAAACGCGTCCCACCCAATCATAAAACCGAAGTGTATCGTTCCTATAGTGGCTGCTCTGGTAGTCAATGATTATAATGAATGGATCATAACAAAATATGGTCAGTAAACGCAATGAGTAATTCCATTGTTCATCTCTGAGTTATCGTGACGGAGTGGGCACTTAAAGGTGACATTTATAATGTTAAAATGAAAATTCCTTCTAATTGAAGCTGATCGGCCGCCTAATTGTGTAATCGTCTTCAACTGACACAATTATTATATTGATTACTGCGCTATTATAGAACTCTCCATAGGACAGACAGCAGCGCTCTCTGTGAGTTAAACCAACAACACCACTGCAATCGCCAACCCGTCTGCCAAGCGTGGCGACTGACGATTATGGGTATTTCCCCCCAATTGATCATGGAAATCATTGGGAGAGGCCCTCGTCCAGCAGTTGACGTCGTGTAACTGATGATAAAACACTCAACATTCACGCTTTCTCCAAATCAGTGTACAATGAAGAATGTGTTGATGCTACAGTATCATTGCTATTTTTAGACTACGTTATCCTAAATAATCGACATCGTGTTTGACATTCGCAAGTCAATGTTGATTCTCCAGATCGCTGAATACGGATAAGATTACGGTAGGAGATAAGATAAATCATCACAGATTATATCTACGCGATATCTTCATCACATTATGACAGAAAACGTAACCTATCAAATAATTCTTGGAATAGTATTTCCACCTGCTTGTTGTTAAAATTTATGAAGTGGGCAGACAGCTTACAGCCACGAAACCTACGTAGATAACTTCATAAAATTCAGAATTAACCTATTGATGGGAATGTATGTTTTATATTAATAAATAACCCTTACATATTCTCTACCCCAGTGGGGTTAATCCGTAACTAATAATAATAATCAAGGGTATCAATAATTAATAAATTCCCAGAAATTTCATCCGCTTTATATTAATTCGTTTTACTAAACAGTTACTTTATAATAATAGTGCAGCTACCCAACGGTGCAAGAATTGTCCAAATCGGCCCAGTAGTCCCGGAGCCTATATTGAATTCAAACAAACAGATCTTTCCTCTTTATAACATTAGTATAAATATAAATAGCCCATCAGGTAACCGTTAACGACGTATATTGTAAGAAATACATCGGGTTTTGTTCTATTTACGTCCGAAAACCGGCACATGTACTGATCGATAGATATGCAACTGAACACTTGACCGATTTCTGTGGTGTGTAATGTAGGTATATTCTATTCTGAAGCGATATTTATAAAATACTAATGAGCTCAAGACTTGTACATGAAAAATTATTTTTAAATCGGCATTTTCGACTTGACGGTCGGACATCGTTGTGCAGATTAGTATTTCACTTGCTCTACTTTATTATACGATTCCCGATGTTAACTGCTCGAGTTGAACATTTTTTTTTAATCACTATGAACAAACGTTTGACCACCATCCTGCCTGATGTTAAGCAGCGATGTGGTCTACCATTTACCTGAGCCACCAAACAGTTAAAATGTTGAGTAAGTAGTTGACTTATTAACTACTGAACATGTGCCCAGGAAAGATTTGTACCTATACTTAATATCTTTATTGCATTACCATAATGTTATAGTAGATGTTACACATTTTATCAATTTAATACAGTGTATCAATTATGGACCCTGCAGGGCACATAAATATTCACATAATGTGCTTATTTAGGTATAGTATACATTATATATATTATATAATATTATTAGTTAATTGTAACTAACAATATTATATAAGCTATACCTAAAAAAGTTGTTCGTGTATTGACACTAACTATTAACAACATAAAAGAGTTACCTATAGTTAGACGTACTCAACCGATACATAAGCACACCAATATTATTTGAATCGTATAATATAAAGATTATTTATTGTATTACGTTAGATTCTAATTGGGTCTACTTTTAGTACTTTCTAGTTATTTATTACGGATAAATCTGACTAAGTTAAAAATGTGTACCTATCTACCGGTCGGTGCATCAAGTGTGTGGACTCTTTATAAAAAGTTGCCTGAACTTGAAAGATGAGTAATTTTTTTGCGTTCGTACCAAGCAAGCACTATCCTAGAGATCTGGCGGCTAATAAGCGTGACTGAATGTAGCCTCTGGAACAGGTTTGAGCCAATCATATAACATTGTGTTACCGTGGACATTTGTTAATATTTACTTTTCTATTTTGATGTATTAATATCATCATTACATAGTATAAAACAAAGTCGCTTACCGCTGTCTGCTTAGATCTTTAAAACTTTGCCATGTTTTTTTTTTGTAGCAGCTTAATATAGAGGAAGTTTTATATGTATAATACCATGCATAATGTAATAGGGAAACACCGATAATTTTATAGATTTCTCATGTGATATGCAGAATTGCAGCCGGGTAGCTTGGAATATTATAATCGACAGTGCTTAGTTGCATGCATGCAAGTTTGTTAGTCGTTTACGCAAAAAGTACTTAATGAATTACAATTAAACTTCAATAACTTGTACATTATACTACTTAGGCATCAGAATGAATGTTAAGCTATAGTTGATACCAATCTTTGATAAGAGAATAAACAGTGTGTACAGCTAAGCTAGTGATATAACAATGTGGAGTGGAGTATTATCTGCGTTGGTTATCTAGCTAGCAGGTTTATATATGTCATATCGTTCTAGGTATTAGTATTTCTTTCAGAATCATTGATTATTTAGAGCAACTCCATCACCACCCACCACCCAAGCCCTACCTGTCTCTCGGCGTACGGACCATTATCTAGGGACGTGCGCGAGAGAGCATGCTAATACCAACAAGGGCAGTATATAAATCTGCATTGTATCTTTATATTGATGTTCCTAGAGTAAGTTACAGTACATTAATCGTTTGAACCAATGGTTAATATCGCGCCCTAATACCAGGTTCAAACTATTAAAAAAAAACAAGTGACAGTAGACTTATCATATACACATATCGCATAGACAAATGAAAAGATTGCTGAAAAACCACAGTCTATCACACGTCATGTTAGTTCAACCCACTCAATAAACGACTAGTTACTAAATCCAATTTTGGTATTACCTAAAACAAATATGGCAAGAGACACTAAACAATTTAGATAACCTGCCTACACATAATATGACAACTAGCTCTTAATACAGCTATTAATTATACAGTTTATGTTTTTATAATGTTGATTCATTGAATTGTTATTACATGAAAAAATAAATCGCATTTTTTAGGAATATGACACAGGTTTTTCTTACAATACACGATGGCGTAAAGGGTGACCTAAACGATATCCCAGACGCGAAGAGATGTATTATTGGCCGTTAAGTATGCTTACAATTAGTCCAGGCAAAGATACTTACAGATTATTTAGTATATTCTTTTATAGATATGGAATACATAATGCAATTATGGCCTAAGCAGAGATAGCTATCTTCTACCCACGTCTCACGCGATAGACGATGAACCCGATGCCGTGGTGTGTGTACACTCAACATAAAATAAGGGGGGCGATACGTGATGTACGAATATCTTTAAAATCTTAGTCATATCCCATTTTCATGCTTCTAAAAACCCAAAGTAATTAATATGAAACACACACACATACACACACTATGCTTGCTACGGCATGAATGGACTTGAGCTGCAGCTGGTCGTTGCTAACCTGATCCTTAAAACTATATATCTACGAAGGCCATCGAAGTCCGCACACGAACATATAAATCAAAGAGCGCTTTGTGCCTCCCCTCTCATTGAACCTTTGAGCCTATCATAAAGATTGCCTGCTATAATAATGCCATACAACAATACACGACTCCGGCAATATTCAGATGAACTTTTCATGATAAAACAATCTCATCTCATTCAGCAGGCGGGTGCGTGGGCACGAAAAATCATCCACTTTGTTTTATGATTGTGGCGTGAACACACGACGCGCGGCAAATGTAATATCCTTAGAACACCTACGCGTTTTACTCGCATACGCTACTCTATAATGAAGGATGTCTACATATAGAAAAATATTCAGGGTGAAAAGGTTGTTCGCCTACACTTATATCAACGATATTCCTTTCTAGGCCTAAATTATTAACATAATTTCAATAAGTTATTTAAAGTAAAAACTCGAAGTACCCATATTTCTTTTATATTGCTAAAGCGGTGTAGGCAGCGTACGTCACCGTATCGTGTAAATTATCTAGGAATGACGAGACGTTTTCGTAATAAAGATGGGCAAGACGAAAATCCTCAATCATAAAAAAGGGGGAATGCGAAACCCACGCGTGCGTTTGTAATGCGCTGGTGTGGCGGAGTCGCGGCGCGTGGGCGGCCATTGAGTGAGGGTGGTGAATGAGGCGCACCGCCCGCCCTGCCGTCCGCCGCCCCCGCCCGCCCTCGCCCGGGCCGCCGCACACACTGACAAACACCCACGCACACCAACCCACCCACGTGTAAAGCTACGTTTCTGTTTCTGAAATGTTAATTTATTAGATCACCCCCGATCTCACGTTTTCGTTCACTCGTTTAGATATATAAGCCTGTGCGAAAGGCCACGCCACAAAATGGAGGGTCGTGCGTGCAAAACTGCGATGTGTTGATGTGTATGATTCTATATCTAACAATAGATAAAGTTCTAGGCCCTAGAATAACCTAGGGCGTGGGTGGGGAACGCCCTTACATTGTCTCTCCAGGTTTGTTAATGCTATGTCTATAGTGGGAAATAAAGCGTTAAATATAACATATACTTTGCTATTTTAACATCGTGTACCTGAATTATACTATTTGTAATCTGAGAAAGGTTGGAAGTGATCAATAAAAACATACCTGGAAATTATGTAAGTATTTCAATCGCTTCACCAAATTGGACAATTCTCTCTGTATTGCGATGTCAGTATAAGATTAGTACAAAATCATATTCCCGAAGCTCCTCGAGATGAGGGACAATGTCCAACCGCGGGCCGTCTACTACGTTTTCATTAACGGTTACAAATGCGTTTAATTTAAATTTGATTTTAGTTTTAGGTTATATACGCCTGCAATTAGAGAAGCCTATGTCCAGCAGTGGACGAATATGGGCTGATGATGATAATGATATAGGCCTGCGAAACGCTGTAGAATATTTTTTATAAAAAGACTTCGTGTCTGAGAAGGATTTAAATACCAAATTTTTCAATCCCCATACAAATTGTCATCTCGGCAAAAATTTGTCTATTTTGTGTGGAGAAGAAAAAAAATTTTTGCGTTTCCCCGCATTGTCGCCAAAGTAAGAGTTGTTCATATTGACGAGTCCAACAACTTTCTAAGACTATTACGGGCTCGGGGTCCTTTTACACGCAGTATGTATGTTCGCTTCGCTAAAATAAATAGACCAATATATTTGTCTGTACGATGAAAATGCTAAAGTATTCAATACTATTACGTCCAGGTCGCTCCGCATCTCGGGCTCCGGCTGCGACGAGGCGCTGTCCTCGGGCTCGTCGTCGGAGTGCGAGGAGCCGCACGGCCCGCCGCCCGACTTCCCCGTAGAGATCCTGCCCAACCTCTACCTGGGGAACAGCAACAACAGCGAGGACTGCGACGCGCTTGCCAGGCACAACATCAAGGTATAGCATCTATTATATACCAAAAGGAGTCTCGTAATCTTGAAGTAAATTCTTGACAAACAAGATGAACAGGTTATCTGCCCAGGATGACGGTCGCGGATTCCCCCTTCCGATTTTGATGCCTAGACCTAACAAATGTCCCTCTACGCAGTGGAAATTTATTGTTGAAGATAATGCAAAACTACTTATTTTTATTAAGCGTTTTTATAGTATATCTGCATAATCTGCTGCGAACCTACGATACCACAATGCCGGACATTCCATTCAGGAAGGTGTCTGGTATAGATGTAGCTTCCTCCGGCCAAGTCCGCGAGGGCCGGCGACCGCGGCATGAGGCACACGCGAGCGCACGTGCCTCGTTCACAACACTGGCGGATGTCCTCACCACGCACTGTTATATCGATTTACTTACACGAAAACGTTTACCGTGTTAACCCTTATCAAGGGTTCAGGGAAATAATAAAGTAGAGATCATTATTCTTCATTATCGCAGTTCTTATAAGCAAGCGTTTTAATACGGAATTTATGTATGAAAGTCAAATTAACGCAAGTATCTCAAAAACCCTCACAAATAGAAGACGAACGATTGACTCATTGTGACTGATTTGAGTAGAATGATTTGTGTGATCAACATATAAATGGATGATTGAGGATTTGGAACTATTACAGCAATCTATCAAAAGGTTTTCCGTTTGAGTTCGTTAAGTTTAGGCAAGTTGCCAGCCTGCCAGAGCGCTCGAGACTCTCGGCAAGGCCTCTAACTCCACATCTTAACGAGGCGTTGGAAGCACGTTCCTGAGAAGGTCAACCTATTACTAACCACAGTTCTCGTACCTAGAGTCATTCGAAGATGTCAAGTCAAATATTTTGTTTCATACTAATAAGTGATATTACATACAGATGTATAAATCATGATGAAAGTCATGCAAAGGCCTGTCTCCCAGAGGGATAGGCAGAGATTACAGATCTCCTTTTGTCACGGTTCTGACATACCCCTTTCGCTTCATCTACATTCATACATGATCTCCGGTGTCGAGTACTTTTCACGCCACCTTCCGCCAAAGCTTCACTTATCTCGTCGATGTATATCCTTCTGGAGCGACCTTTTCTCATCCGGCTTTACCTTACACGATCCATGTGAATTTCTTTCGTTAATGCGTATGAAAAACATAATTAAACATCCCTAGCGTGTTTTTGGTACCCAAATTGCTACGCCCATTTTCAGGGAAAACACTGATTACTTACATTCACTATAGAAAAAACTTTTTTTTTCACTTGAAAGCATGATGTAGTTTGCTAGGTAATAATTTTCCTGTTACAAATTCCAATCAGATATTTCCCATCCATGCATTGTTCAGCTCTCTGGTGTGTTAAGCGCGTCAAATAGCATCTGTCGGTATCTATCAACAAATCTCGAGCGCAGGAACAAAAACAGGAAGGTCGCTAACGTCAATGCATTGCTGGGATTCCTGACGGATTGAGTCGCCGCCGCCGCTGATTCATCTCCAGACACTATTGTTCCCGGGATGGCGTATTTTATGGCCGTGTTTACGACGATGCCCTTTTAAAGTTTTGCACTGCGTTTTGTAACTATGCAGATAAAAAAATCCTAACGCACAATTCATTACGCTTAGCATGGGTTCAATCGTCGAATTTTATACGTAGCCGTAACATTTTTAATTTACGTTGTGGATATAATATTAAGTACCTGGACGACCGAGCTTCGCTCGAAGTAAAAAAATCGATTATTTTCCTTCGATTTTTTCATAACCCCATCTCTAGTTACTTCAAAACCAAAACGTCCCCCTCACCATCCTACGTATAGCATAGTATTACTACTCGGCAATAGATGTCAGTAAGAGTCGTATTAACAATTTGAGCAATTTTTCATGCCCGGAAACACGGTTGGAAAGATGTTTTCTAAAAATTAAACCTAGCTAGATCAATTTATCGCCCCCAAATCCCTCTACATACCAAATTTCATGAAAATCGGTGCAGCCGTTTCCGAGATTCCAATTATATATATAATATATACAAGAATTGCTCGTTTAAAGATAAAGATAATAACAAATTAGTAACATTATTCAGATTTGTCCATTAGTTTCGGGTGCAAATGAACTTAACTATCAAATCGTTCCTCTCTATAATATCAGTTTTTTAGATAAGATAATGATATTTCACAATAATATTAGTAGTGTACTCAGTTTCATTATATGGTCATCTCTCTGACGATAACCTTGTATCAGATAAGCTAAATAATTCACTACTAAAAGGGAATGAAAATGTCTTGTCGGTCTGAGCTATGCAGGCCGCGAATGGTTAACAAGTGGTAGTTAACAAGCTCGCAACCGGGTGCCCGCGCACACACACACACACAGACACACACACAGACGCACACAAACGCGGCGTAGATACAGCAACATTAGTTCAATTAGAACCAGGGTTCTAAAACATATGTTGCCTTGTCGTATAAACGTACCTAACATTATTAGGTACGTGTTTCGTAGAATATATTTTATTCGTATAAATATAACTACTAATATAGTCTCCTAGTAGAACTGACAGAATTAGGTTATTCGGTTTAATGGGGTTATAGGGCAAAACTTGTTGTCCGTCTGATACCCAATGGGGTTTCTGTTCCTCTTCTTGTTTTATTTTGATTATTAGCTTTTAGAATCTACTTCACAAACTTTAATTTAATAGTTATGTCTCACTCTTTGTACCTAATTGTTTTTATGTTCTGACTTGTTATTTTTATATTATTCCTTATACTTCTACTGCATTCTCAAATGATACCCATCTAAGATTTATCTGTGTTGCGCGAATAAATTACTTTCCTTTCTTTTCTTCTTACTTATTTAGTAAGTTAACGGAAAACAGGGTGGTCGAGTATATTCTAAAAGTAAACTACAGTATAGGCGACGAAGCCGAATGACAATGATTTTTAACTAATCCGTTGCCTAGTATGTCATAGAAGGCATCTATTAGAATCCTAGGTATTGCTATTAAAAAAACAAGTCCCCTAAGGTTCTATCCACCCCACTAGGGAATAACGACCTGAGTTTATACATATAGGTATAGTAAGATTTTCTTCACGCCACTCTAGTTTTGGGTTATTTATAAATCATGGGGCGAAAATGACGTTACCGCCGCCGCAATTACTGTAGACCGATTGTGAAAGCCTCTTTATGCCCTCTTCCATTATCGTGTGAGAGCTTTGTAATGATGAATTACCGGTGTAGGGCCAATTAATGTGCCAAAAATAGATCTCATATCCGGCGTGGGGTTTGCGCACTCTACCTAGTTAGGGCATCAACCGTAGCTCTGAAATGGTAACCTAAACCGTCACTGATGGAATACTGTAAGGTATTTAAGTTCAGATTGAAATGGTTGTTGTTTAGTCTTGTTTGATCATATCGTTATCTAAATATATAAAAGGAAAAGCTGACTGACTGACTGACTGACTGACAAATGCACTGACTGGCACTTGAAATTTGGAACGGACGTAGCTTAGGTACCGTAGGGGTGCACTAAAAAAGGAATTCCCGAAATTCACACGGGAA